>CM041782.1:205647269-205870464 GCA_023374045.1 Limonium bicolor
AGTATTGAGTATGTATGAGTAAGTATTGAGTACGTATGAGTAAGTATGGAGTATTGAGTAGCAAGTATACACAAGTATAGTAACGAGTACAGAGTAAGGATCACGTACGAGTAAGGTACCGAACATGGAGCGATGAGTATGCAAGAGTAAGGAGTGAGTATGAGTAGAGTAGCGAGTAACGCAATGATAGAGTAATGAATAAGTAACTAGTACGAACGTTTGACTATCGATTTGTCTTCCTTAGTAAGTATTGAACCGTGTATGTGTATGTAAGTATTGTTGAATGTATTGTGTAGTAATTGTATGTATGTATGCATGTAAAATGAACTCCATGTATATCCGACCCAAAGTAGTCGGCATACCGCGGTTAGCACGCGGTATATGCGAATTTCATATGCAGCGTAAGCTGACCCCCTAGGGGACCGTTTTTAGTGTGCAGGTATTCGAAGCTGACCACCGTTCGAGAGAGTAGGACGGGGACTGCTACATAAGCATGGGTAGTTGAGTAAAAGGAATTGTATTTGTAACGTAATATGAATTTGGAAGTCTAAATTGTATCAGTAATGTAAGGATTGTAGTATACTCGGTATAGTATTGTATTGGAGTTGTAATCGAATTATGGTTGAGTATGCAATGGGAAGTATTGTATTGTGTAGAGTACTCGGTATGTTCATATTCATCAGACCGATAGTATGAAGGATTGTAACTCGTCTTGTTAGTCACGTGGGTGACTAACGGCATTGTACACCCGCCGTTGAGTAAGTAATCCGCTGCGAAGGTAAGTATTGTACGGTAATGACGGTATTAGCGGTAGGGGTGTTACTGCTCCCTTGATGTGTATGCTCAAATTCTTGCACTGCTTATTGCACTTGATCAGCTCTCTGGATGGCAGCAAGACTGAGCAGTCATGGATGTCCTCTGTGGGAGCATTTATCTTAGCATGAAACGCTTGTGATATGAAGGAATGAGAGGCTCCAGAATCGAATAGGACGGTGGCCTCCACTCCATTAATTAGGAACGTGCCTGAAATTATAGGATAAATTTTTAAGATTCTGGGCAAATGTTCCAAGGTAATAACTCAGGGTTAATATTTATACCTGTGATGACCATTCCATTGCTCTTTGCTTGAGCCTGGTTCAACACATTCAACGTGATCCCTTAGTTTCCAACCCCTACAATAAAGCAATAAAATTCTTAGAATTTCCATTCTTATTGAAAGCTTCATGAGCAACTTAAAATTTACAACGCTGAAATTGTAAAGTACAAGGCTAGGTCTGTCTAAAGGTTAGGTTTAGACGGCCCAGTTTCATATGGATCTGGTTAATGATGGGTGTGGGGGCTGTGTTGGGCTTGATTCTCTTCACCCCATGGTAGATGAGTCTAGTTGTCCCCCCAAATATCAGTACATCACCCGACTTCAGGAGGATCTTGGTAGCAAGGTCCATTCTCCTTTAATCACCAAATAGGAATTCCGCGTTGTCTCCAAGTGATATGGACACCACTGGAAGTCCTCTGGTGGAACCGATCATAGTCATGATCCTGAAGTTCAAGCCGGTGTGGAATTTGTCCACCAGATACCTCGGAGCGTACTAAATCACCGATTCCTCTCAACTCACAGAACCAAATCGGCTGATTTTTGTTTCTATGGATTTGAAATTCTCTTGCGGTTCTATTGATTCCAATTTTATGATCTAAGGTGCACGAAATCAAAAACGATTATGGGTATTCAAAGTTAGGGTTCTTCGGGTATTCAAACTTAAATCTGTCAAATTCTCCTATTACAGCGCATAATAAACAAAATTGGTATGTGGGATTGGTCGACAATGTTAAACCGATTAACAACATCGGAAGAATTTGAAGAATAACTCACCGGAATTGCGTGAACGAAAGGAATCGGGTTCGGTTTCTGGGAAAAAGTTTGAACTTTGAGCTGTTCGAGTAGCTACTCGTGGATCTATAGAATAAGTTCTAGATTGACTTAGAATACGTGTGTAGGCTTAATTGAAAGAGAAATTATAGATCTACAAATTGATAGCAAGAACCTAATCTAACTTGCATTATACAGAAAGAAATTCAACCCGAAAGTTGCGAGTTTATTACCTGCGGTTTCTGAATGATTTTATGTGCGTGACAAGGCAGTAACTTTAGACGCCTCTTTCTTCCAAATGGTTGGGATTTAGCCTTAGTTGTAAACATAAGAATTGTAGACGGGTTAGAGATCTACACAACGAGCTAAAGAAATCAAATTTTGGATGAGAGACGAAGAAGTTATGATTGAACGAAAGTGCCTTACCAATCACGTTTTTCTGAGAATCTGGGTTATAGCTTTTCAAGGAGGCAACTTTGGATCACTTTCCGGTGGATGTAGCAAGGGTTAGGTTATGTGTGAGCTATGGTTGTAAAGAGGAGATTAGGAGAAGAGAATGAAGAAGACGACACTGGAAAATTCGAAAGGATAAGTGAGATATCGGTGTTTAAAGTTAGGGCAAAAACACTGATGGAGGTAGAATACTCAGCGAATTTTATGCTAAGTACCGGCGAGCTGTGTGAGCTTGACACATGGCAGTTTTCAAATTTTTGACTCTAAACTTCATTCTATCATAACTTTGGCTAGGATGATCCTTTTTTGACATTCTTTTTATCAATCTTCTTGGTTTTCCATAAATTTTATTGGTATAGGTTTCATGGGCTGGTTGACCATTCTCAAAAAGTCAACCCTAGCAAGGCTTAATAAGCTTTATGGTTTCCATGATTTTATATTGACTTTTATGATTCAAATTAATGTTCCAACTATTTCTAAAATCTTTATAATATACTTGGAGTGTTTAGCAATTTTTCCAAGATTTATTGACTTATAAATTTTATTATTAATTTATAATACTATATAATAATATATAGTAATCTGATATTTATTAGTATTCTTTGGTTAAATAGAAGAAATCCCCTAATTTAATTTCCATAAGTCCATATAGTAATATAATAATTTATTATTCATAATTCCATACCATAATTAATAATGAATAGTATTATTTATGGTTTAATAAAAGAAATCCCCTAAATAATTTAAGGGTATTTCACATCCAACCCTGATGTGATCAGCATCAGTGTTGAACTATCCCTCCACCCCAATTTATGTTCGGTTTCCCTTGATCGCATGCAAACCAAGTTCCACCTCCCACTTTAATTTCGCACCAGCAACTAATTCAAACATTTACCATTTTCTATCTTTTAATCTTTCATGTCATAATCACAAAGAAACACATCTCCAAGGTGGAACTTTGTCCATCAACCATTTTCCAATTCACCTTCAACCAAGTTACCTAGGGAATTTAATTCTCACTAGGTATATGCATACACCTCTCACTCCACTAATAATGTTCTCACTCTACTAATAATGCAACAATGCATAATCCGGATGAGGTAACGAAGGAGGAGTATGCCAGTATATCCCCCTTAAAAGAGCTAAGGTACGCCCTCGTATCGGTACTAACGTGAGCTACAGAGGGATAGGAAAACATCATGCGAATAGATGTGGGTACTTCACTCTCATAGAGTCCTCAGTCTCCCAAGTAGCTTCCTCAACCCTATGATGCTCCCAAAGAACTTTCACCAGTTTGACTGATCTGCCTCTCATTTCTCGGACCTTCGTGTCCAAGATCCGAGTAGGAGTCTCCTCGTACCTCAGTAGGCTTAATCTCCAATCTCTCTGGTTGTAGTACATGAGAAGGGTCAGACATATACTTCTTCAGCTGAGATACATGAAACAGTCGTCGTGTACCTTCCCCAACTCCGCTGGTTGCTCTAGTCTGTAAGCAGCTGGGCCCACTCGCTCCGTAATCCTGTATGGACCGACATACTTAGGGCTTAGTTTTCCCTCATCCCAAATCTGGATATCCCTCTTTTCAGAGACACCCGTAAGAAAACCATGTCACCCAACTAAACTCGAGCTCTCTGTTGTGCTGATCCCCATAGGATTTATGTCTAGACTTCGCTGGCCTCATGTGCTGCTGAATAACTCTGACGTCATCCTACAGTGTCTGAACGTACTCGGGCCCAATCAAGACTGCCTCGGTAGGGTCACTCCACGATAAGGGAGTCCGGCACGGCCTGCCATACAGAGCCTGGAACGGTGCCATGCCGATAGACGAGTGGTAGGAGTTATTGTAGGAGAACTCCACCAGGTGTAGACGCTCTACCCAACTCCCCTGATAGTCCAGAGCGATTGCTCGCAGATATCCTCCAGCGTCTGAATCGTCCTCTCCGTCTGCCCATCAGTCTGAAGGTGAAGTGAAAGAATGTGCTTAGGCGTAGCTGAGTACCAAACGCCTCCTGCACCTGACGCCAAAATCTGCTGAGGAAACGTGTATCACGGTCGGAGACGATTGTCTTCGGTACCCCATGGTACCGGATGTGCTCCGTGGTGAACACCTCAGCCAGCTTGGGCACCTTCCATGTGTCCTTGATAGGTATAAACCTGGTTGTCTTGGTCAACCTATCGACTATCACCCAAATAGAATTCAGTCCACCTCTAGCTGGAGGGAGACTGACCACAAAGTCCATGCTGATGTCGTCAAACTTCCAGCACGGTACTGGTAATGACTGAATCTGGCCTCCTGGTCAACGATGCTCAAACTTCACCTTTTGACAGGTGAGGCATCGGGAGACGAAATCTGCTACATCCCTCTTCATCTCGCTCCACTAGAAGAAAACTGCTTCAAATCCTTGTTCATCTTGGTGGCTCAATGGTGTACTGATAATGTAGAGGAATGAGCCTCAGTGAGAATCCTGTTCTGAAGTTCTGTCGCATCTTGAGGAACGTAGAGTCTGCCTCTGACTCGAAGGTGTACCTCGCTGTCTAGCTCGTACTCATACTTCAGACCATCAGTCAAACCGTCTACTAACTTCTGCCTGACGCCCTGTAGGTATACATCACTGTCCTGGGCTGCGTATATCTTCTCAGCTATCGTGGTGGTCTCTATCAAGGCTAGGAGTGAGTATGCTCTCCTGCTCAGAGCGTCTGGCACGACATTCCCTTACCTTCAGTGTACTGAAGGTTGATGTCATAATCAGCCAGTAGCTCGACCCATCGTCGCTGTCTCAGGTTCAGCTCCTTCTGGGTCCAGATGTACTTCAAACTCTTATGGTCTGTCATAATCCGAACTGTGGCTCCATACAAGTAATGTCGCCAGATCTTCAAGGCGAAGACTATGGCGAGGAGCTCAAGGTCGTGTGTGGGGTAATTTTCTTCGTGCTTCTTCAACTGTCGAGAAGCATACGCTACCACTCTACCATTCTGCATCAGTACCCCACCAATCCCTCTGCCTAAGGCGTCACAATACACCTTGTATCCCTCGTTCCCTTCAGGGATTACTAACACTGGAGCTGTGGTTAAGGCGTCCTTCAGCGCCTGAAAGGAGACCTCACAAGCCTCTGTCCATACAAACGGGTTGTCCTTCATCAGAGAGGTCAAGGGCTTGGCTAGCCTGGAGAAGTCCTTCACAAAGCATCTATAGTAGCCAGCCAACCCAAGAAAACTCCTAATCTCTGTCACAGTGCGAGGACTATGCCAGCTCTTCACCGCCTCAATCTTAGTTGGGTCTACTGAAACTCCCTCAGCTGAGATCACATGTCCAAGAAATGACACCTTGTCCAGCCAGAATTCACACTTGCTGAACTTGGCATATAGTTTCTTCTCTCTTAGAGTCTCCAAGGCTGTCCTCAAATGCTGCTCGTGTTCCTCCCGACTCTTGGAGAAGATCAAGATGTCGTCTATGAATACGGCCACTGACTTATCTAGCTGGGCTTGGAAGACTCTCTGCATTAGGTCCATGAATCTCGTTAGTGCATTGGTTAGTCCAAACGGCATCACTGTGAACTCGTAGTGGCCGTATCTGGTCTGGAAGGTTGTCTTCTCTATATCTGACTCAGCTACAGCTATCTGATGATATCCGGAATGCAGGTCAATCTTGAACACCTTAGCTCCCCTCAGCTGGTCGAACAAGTCATCGATCCTGGGCAGTGGGTACTTGTTCTTGATCGTGACATTGTTCAGCTCCCTGTAGTCGATACAGAGTCTCATGCTCCCGTCCTTCTTCTTGACGAAAAGCACTGGAGCACCCCAAGGTGAGACACTGGGTCTGATGAAACCCTTATCTAGTAGCTCCTGGAGCTGTTTCTTCAACTCAACCATCTCTGCATGGCCCATCCGGTAGGGAGCCTTAGCAATCGGTCCCGTGCCAAGTATGAGGTCGATGTTGAATTCAACCTCTCTCAGCGGTGGTAGTCTAGGTAGCTCTTCTGGAAAAACGTCGAGGTACTCCGACCACAATTGGGGAACACGCCGCTGGAACATCAGGCATCCGAGAGAATTCAGATGTCCTAAATCCTGGGATAACAGTAGTGTAGTAGGCGGGTTAGTGCCCTTGGACATTCCTTTTCATCAGGGATTAAAGCCGATAAACCTTCACAGTCGGCTGCTTAGGCTGCATTCGGTATGACACTGTGATCCCTGAGCTGACTTCAGGAGGAGACGATGCTCTGCACAATGTAGTCTGCCTCGATACCGCTGAAGCGTGTCCATGCCCACAATTATGTCGAATCCCATACCAGGGAAGACTATGGCATCAAGAAGGAAGTCTGCTCCCTTGATGTGTATGCTCAAATTCTTGCACTGCTTATTGCACTTGATCAGCTCTCTGGATGGCAGCAAGACTGAGCAGTCATGGATATCCTCTTTGGGAGCATTTATCTTAGCATGAAACGCTTGTGATATGAAGGAATGGGAGGCTCCAGAATCGAATAGGACGGTGGCCTCCACTCCATTAATTAGGAACGTGCCTGAAATTATAGGATAGATTTTTAAGATTCTGAGCAAATGTTCCAAGGTAATTACTCAGGGTTAATATTTATACCTGTGATGACCATTCCATTGCTCTTTGCTTGAGCCTGGTTCAACACATCAACGTGATCCCTTAGTTTCCAACCCATACAATAAAGCAATAAGATGCTTAGAATTTCCATTCTTATTGAAAGCTTCATGAGCAACTTAAAATTTACAACGCTAAAATTGTAAAGTACAAGGCTAGGTCTGTCTAAAGGTTAGGTTTAGACGGCCCGGTTTCATATGGTGAAATACCCCAAACCTTAATATGTTAATTAATTATTTAAATATGATTTTCTAAGGCTAATTAAGTCCTTAAGATCATTGGTGAAGAAATAAAAAAACCAAAAAAGAAAATGCGTAAAAGTCACAAAACGTGAAAACGCGTATTTAATTATTTAGGAGGTATACAACCTTCACTAGGGTTATAAATATATTTGTATACCCTAATTACACACTAAGAACATGTGGGAAAAATTCCGGAAGAAAACGGATCCAAATAATGCGTTAAAACGCTAACAGAGTCTAAAGCGCGTTTTTCGAGAAAACCTGAAAACGTGACTTTAAACAGTCAAATGGCCCCGTAAAAATTATAGTTGATCATATAACTATAAATAAACATTAATGGGAGTTAATAACCATTAAAATTAAATAAACGAGGAAATTCCGGAAAACAGGCCGGTTAGTGAATAGTATAAAACTACGGGTAAATTAACGAGTGTTTTCTGTAAAAGATGAAAAACGCTCCAGCTTGTAACAGTTATGTGGACCGATTTTAATTGTGAGACAGCCCTCTCACACACTCACATTTGCTAGTTAGAAAGAAAAAGAAAAGCAATAAAGCAAAAGTTAAAAAGATAAGTTCTCTCTCTCCTCCTCATTTTCTTTTTCTCTTTTTTCCTCCTTTTCCCCTCTCATCGTTCTCTCTTTCCTCCTCCTTGGTGCTGGATTTTAAGCTCTTCCCCAAGCTTCCATGGCTACTCCAACTTCACCACATGCCCAAGCTCCATTTGAGCTCCAAATCAAAAATAAACCACATATTTGAACTCCCCTCATCACCCTTATCTTCCTCTCTTTTCAGAATTTCAAAAGGATGAACTTCATCCACATGGTTTTCCCCATTTAAAGAGAAATTGACATCAAAAGGAAGCTTGGAGTCTCCTCTTTCAAACAAGGTAAAAAGTTTCAAGAGAAAATCTCATTTTCCCCATTTTCTTGCCTTGGCGATTTTGGCTACTCTTACCTTGTTTCTTCTTGGTTTGAGCTCATTTCAACCCTCCAATGGTGGAGTAATTCCCTTCTTGATTCAAGGGTGAGAACCCCTCTCAAAAATCTCCAAAGGTAAAACCCTAACTTGTACTCTAAGCCCTTTTTGTTGAATTGAGATTTCCTAAGGGTTTAGATAATTAATGGAATGTATTTTGTGTTTCTTGAATGTTGGGATGGAGTTTTGAAACTCCATTCCCTCTTGACCGATTTGAGGAGATGAGGAGCAAGAGGAGAATAATTGTGAGACTTGTGAATTAAGGTAAGAAATCTACCTTAAGGCTTGTTTTATATTGCTTTAGGTTTTGGGATGGGTAATTAAAATAATGAACCCAAAATAAGTGAGGCAATGTATTTTAATGATGTTGTAGGAAGTTGTGAATTGTTGTTTGAGTTTAAGGCCTTAGAGCCAAGTAAATTGAGTATATATGTTGATAATGTTGTTTGAGGAGATCTTATGGAAATATGTATGCTGGTAGGACCCCTTGTGGGTGTGGCTAGATTAGGATGAATGTGGATGAAAATTTGGTGGTAAGATGAGTTTTGGACAATGCTAGAAAAGCAACGGAGTTATGGCAAAATTTTGGTAGAAAATGAGTGTTTTGATGATGGCTTGGTGAATGGGAGAATCTAGGTGCTTGTAGTGTTGAGTGGAGTGGTTTAATAGCCTTGCAATGGTATTTGGAGAACTAAGAGGAGTGGTACAAAAATCTGTAGCACAAGTGTTAGAAAAAGTCATGGATTTGGCTAAGAATGAATAAGAGTGTTAGGCTTGAGCAACAAAGTATGAACTTGGGTTTTGGAAGTGTATTGGTCTAAGAACGTGTTGGTGTGGTGAGTAAGAGATTTAGTAAGGTTGGTGGAAGTTTATGATACAACAAAAGAAGTTTCATGTGCACTGTTGTGCTTAAGTGTAACAGGAAGAATGGAAAACTTGTATAAATTGACAAGAATTGAATGGTGAGTTTGACCAACGATTTGAGGAGGTTTAGTCAGTGTTTTAGTGTGTTTAAAAATGTAGAAAACATGTGGAAAGTTTAGGAAATGATTAGAGGTGAATTATGGGTTGAAAACTGATCAAAAACTGTAAATTTTGACAGTTCCAGGGTTGGTCCGGGTTTGCAAATCGGTACACAAACCCGGACCATAGCAAAAACATGGCAGAAGACCATCCCAGGGGGTGGTCCAGGTTTGTAAACCCAGACACAAACCCGGACCACATGAAAAATTGTCCAGAAAGTGAAATCCGTGGTTGGTCCGGGTTTGTAACCCCGGACACAAACCCGGACCATGCTAAAAACTTACCATAATGTGTTTTAAAGTGTTGTTTTGATGGGGAAGTGAATGGTAATGGTTTTAGATGTTGATTAGGCCTTGTTTTATGAGTTTTAAAGGCCATTGGAAGTATAAAGAAGTGTGAAAGTTAATGTGCAAGTTGCAAACTTAAAATCACATAAATAAGTTATGGATAACAGGGCAACGGGGTTAAGTACGGGAGTAATAGAAGTTTACATACCGTAAGTTTTGTTGTTAATAAAACATTTGAACAATAATACTAGTTGTTTGGGAACTACCCGGAGAGCGTGAGGAGACGCGTTGGAGTGAATCCTCGGGGACACGGTAGAGTAACCCATGGTGTAAGGTATGGTTTTCTTGCAACCTGTGTCCTACCGGATTACACCGGCTTGTATGCCAATGTTTTTTTCTGTGTGTTTACCACCTTGCAAGATAAAGCATGAAATGAGTTTATAGTAATTCATTATTGTGGCGTAATTAATTCCGATACCGCTTAACCTTAATTATGTGTTAAATAATAGTTAACCGACCTTAGGTTCACATAAGAGATCGGTATTCGGAATAAACGTCCCAACCCACGGGAACGTTCTAACAACGGCTATCCGTGCGCTAGTGTATGTGTGACTTTGTGTGATGTATGTGACTTGTACAGTATGTTGTTGTTATTGGATACTGTTATCCGTGTTGTTGAAATGGAATGTGATTTTTCCCTGATGTGTCTAACAGAGTTAGTAACACTATGTGATGTATGTATGTGATGAGTTCCATAAAGGAACCTTTAACTAATATGTATATGTTATGTATGGTGAGGAATCCGGTCGTTCCGGTCGCGCGTATTGTTTGGGAGTTGATGTATATATGTGAATCAACTCCCATCCTGTTATGTTAGGGTTGTTTTCCTTCATTGGATTTCAACCTCCCACTAGCTTAGCCAAAGCTTACCTACCCAACTTCCAATCGGGTTAGGGGGAAATCATGTTTAATTTTGGTAGGGTGTTGATGCCTAAGTTCGCTTCGACTCCCTCTTTATTATGTTACGGTTGTTTTTCCTCCTGGAATTACAACCACCCACAAGCTTAACCAAGGCTTACCTACCTCATCATTATTGGAGCTAGGGGGAAATTGTGTAAGGTGTAATCGGTCCTATATGAGGCCGCCACACCTAAGTAAAGAAAATGTATGTATGTTGTGCTCGGGCTTATATCACCCCGGCACTCCCCAAGTAAAGTTTATGTTCTCTAAGAAGAATGGAATTAAGTTTGTGTAGGTTATTAAGTGAAATGTGTTGTTATGTTGTGTGTGCTAACCTTGAGTTTGTGTTCTGTTAACGGTGTGTGCTTTTAAGCATGATGTATGTGTGTAATGTGTGCATGTTTTAAATAAAATCAACCGCATGCTAAGACGACAATTAGTTGTGCGTGGCCTGGTAGCATGCGGGCTGCGGGATTACCATACCAGGAAAGGTGCTGAGCCCCTTGGGGGCCACCATTTTCTTCCTTTTCTATTTCAGGTACAAGGAGCTGGAAGCCGTTCGAGAGTAGGACGGGGTAGTTATTTGTACGTGGTAGTCATGAGAATTGTGGATGTATTGTAGGTGTATTAAGACCGAATTTGTATCGGCGTTAGTTGGAAGATACTCGGTACATTGTAATGTAAGTGTATAATGATTGTTGGACATGGAATGGGATTTATGTGTAGTTGCTCGGGAGTTTAGTCCATCAGACCGGTACAATGTATGTATGTCAGCCTTGTTAGCCACGTGGGTGGCTAACGGCGTGTAACACCAAGGAGTTAAGTTATGTTGTGAGTTGTGATTTCCGCTGCAAGGTGTTGTTAAGTGTGTTGTTAGTAGTTGGGGGTGTTACAAAAAGTGGTATCAGAGCGAAGTATCGCTCTGATGACTGGAATACCAAGCTTAGGAAGTACCAAGTTAAGAGTTTAGTGCTTTGGGTTAAGGGTTGAGTGATAGCGTGTGAAGTACGCTAGTTAGGAAATGCCAGTGTGTACTGGATACCTACAATATCCATCCCGCCCTCCACAAACCCTATTTTATAACTTGGGAAGAACGCCAGAGATATGGGAGTCATCTCTTACTCGGGAAAACCCGATCTGGCAGTTGATATTTACCTCTGTAAGTATGGAGAACCTGTCATATGGTAGATTCCGAAAGGTGTGAACCCCGAAGACGGTCTCCATTTTAACAACGTCTGCTGCATGAGGTAGCGAAAAGTAAAGGATCTTAAGCATAAGAAAATAGAATTTCCGGCAACCTGGGTCGACATGCGAAGCAGTCGAGGACAACCAGCTTGCAAGCATTAACCGTGCAACAGTGGAGAAGTGAAGTAGTAGAACCCGAGACGAGTGTCTACGGGACTACAATGTTAACTAATACGCCAACAGTATACTAACCGATTAAGGAACTACAACGTAGTACGAGGAGGATACAATACTAAGAAAAGGGGTCTCTCAGAATGGGAAACACCCTAGTCAATGGTTATCATGTGAAGACAGTGAGAGGTACCCAGAAAATTTATTGTTAAGGCTGCAAGATCAAGTAAGGGCCAGCAAGGCCACTGATGTTAGAGCGGGTGAAAGCAGTACCGCAACCAATGTATATTGAACCGATAGCCAGTTAGCATGGCGCACTTGCCATGGCAAGTGCTGCTATAACAAGGTTGTACGGAAAATTTTAAACAACTACCGGTACTTAGTAAAGTACCATGAAGATAAGTGGGATTATCATAACCGTGGAAGGGCTTAATAGCCTGACCTCAGTACTTGGGAATACACCAGTCAGCAGGAAGCTAGACTCGGTTAAGGCAAGGAAACGTCGTAAAACCAGGAGAATTTTTCTTTCAACTTAAATCCATTTTCAAAACCTTTTTCAAACCAGATTTTCTTTCAAACCCATTTTATTTTAATTCGCCTTTTTCTTTAAACCAAACCAGAAGACCTACACGGGCCTCAATGCCACATGGTAGGTAAGTTTTACCCAGTTACTTTTATGATTACCAGATGGAAACCGGTAAACCCAAGGGTAACAACCCAAGGAATGGATTGAGTTCATAATAATACAACAGTGGATACATTTCCCTTGATTAAGTTCGGGAAGCACGGAATGCATATTATCACAGGATAATATAAGAGGAGTTGACAACAGAATACTTCACCTAGGCGTGTGACGGACACTACGAGTGTACCAACGGTAATGTGGGACGACCGCACTCCGATAGGAGCTTGTGGGCCTGACAAACCTTCTTATGGGGTAGTCGGGTAAGTAGCAATGTATCAGTAGGATACCCCATGTATGTATACGAGTGGAGTCTGGAACACGGGAAGTAGTCGACTCCATACTACGGTCCGAAGTAAAAGTCAGACAAGAGTAATAAACTACCATCGAATGGTTGAAGTAAAGGAACCCAGTTAAGTTAAGAGGACTAAAGGGATTAGTGAGTTATTGCGAGGAAATGTTTAAGAATCTAGAAGTGTGAAGTGCACTGACTAGTAAGTAAAGACATCGTATATGTCTCAAGGATCTGGAGGGATGAACATAATAGCTGGAGTAAGTACCCAGCCTATATATGGTGAGGCAGATGCCTACTCTGGATATGTTAATGTGCAATGATCGGGATGAGACTCCCGAGATGATCACTAGAGATATCAATCTCACTAAGGAGAATATTCAACCCAGCAAAGAACGCGGGGCGAAGTAGAAATTAAACATACCAATGAGTGCAAGCCAGATGAAAAGGCATAACCTAATAACACCCAGGAGTTATCCTTAAAAGGGTGTTTGGGTTAACAATGGTTGAACAAGATACGTGACAGAAATGCAAAGGCTGAAATCAACACCAAGTTTAAACACAAGTCGTCAGAGGGAAGTCTGACATCCTTGAAGGGGCATCCCATGAAAGGAACCGTGATACTACGACCTTGTCATGGAGCCCAATACCAATCTAAACCATGTAATGTGTGGACAGCCTACAACGGGCAGAGCTCGAGGCAATAAGGCTTAAAAGCCACAAATCGAATGTGTTAAGAAAATGTTAATGATCACAGAAGTTTACGTTATATAAGTAAGTAAGCGGATAACAAACCACTGCTTAAAGTGTGGGGACACCTCTTGATATTGTGAGTCCGCAACAGCGGTAGTTATGTGAACTAAATTCAGAGAATGTGTTAAGAGTTGACCATGTTGTTACTACGAAAAGAAGTATTCGTACAAGTTATGCAGACTGAAAGAGTGATAAGCCTAATGGCAACCACCATAGGTGTGGGATGCTAGATGTGTAATGAACAACGCTCAAGGAGCATAGAGGCTCGAAGAGTAGAGTATTCAGCAGTCAGCTGAATAAGTGGCAAAACACAGTGTAATAGTGGAAGCTAATATAATAGCGGATGTAGTGTAAGTTAATGTTATACAATGAGTAAGAGCATGGTGCGCAGTAAACGACCGTTGCATAAGTATTGTTAAATAATAATGTGGCAAATAATACTAGTTATGAGCGAAACTCAATGGGCATACAAGGTAAGTGATAACAAACCGACTGGGCAATAAGCCAATGGTCGGTACTATGTGATAAGGAACACAGTGTGAATTCCTATTGCAATCGCATAAGAGACTTACTGTCAAGAGTTTACGCCTCTGCACTCTGTAGGACTGAGTGTTTTGGTATTGCTCTTGTGCAGTAATGATCGAGTGAGATAGCTAGGAAGTTTGGGAAATGTTAAATGTGATAGAAGAACAAGACTTATGGTGTGATAAAACCGATGCATAAGAGAAGCACGGTCGTACCAATCAAAGGGTACTTGATTAGCATAAGTGACTACAGTAACACGATTATTAAACATCGGTATGGAATATACCTCAAGTGTTGGAAATAACCGAAAGAGTACTACACACTAGGTAGTTACTCAAACTCAACTGACTGTAAGTCGGAGGAAGTCAAGTAAATCATTGTGGAATACAGCAAATTATCATGGAAGTGGATAGTAAGTTTTGTAACTCACCGAGTTCGCTCATGGTAAGTGAAACCACGCGTCGGTTGAGAAACCGTTATTACTAAGATAAAGGTGATAATCGGAGATGTACGATACAGTAAGAATGACGCATGGGGCAAACTAAGCTCTAAAGTTATCTGGGGTTACGTAGTAGAAACTGGTGAGCTAGTGATTCAAGTGTTGAATGTGA
Organism: Limonium bicolor; assembly: GCA_023374045.1. Taxonomy (NCBI): domain Eukaryota; kingdom Viridiplantae; phylum Streptophyta; class Magnoliopsida; order Caryophyllales; family Plumbaginaceae; genus Limonium; species Limonium bicolor. The sequence continues at coordinate 205,661,903 of CM041782.1, forward strand.
ATAGTGAACATGAGTGAATGGCTAATTATTAATGCCTAGAAACACCACAGGCCAGAACCGAAACTGGCTACGAGTTAAACAAACTCTGGTAAAAATTCTTGGTTAGGGACTAAACTGCCAATATGGCTAAGATCCTCAAACCAGAACACATGGTATAATAAACCGCGTGGAGATAAAACACTTCACGACGGTAGAACGTTTAAACTAGTGATTAAGTGATTGATTACGTGGGCGTAATCCCTTTTAAGGGGGGTAGAGCGCAAAACCGTTTAGTGTGTTTTACCGTACAAGTGTACGTGAACTATGGTGTGCATAGCACAAAATGATTTATTTGATGATTGGTGCGTGTGTTACATAAATATACGCATTCATTCATGGTTTAATTGTGGTAATTGCGCACAGAAGATGCGAATACCATTGTGATAAGTGTGTTATTTTGTTAACAGATGTGTGTGAAAGTATAAGTATAAGGGAGTAGAAAAACTCCCGGGGAACTAAAACCCCGACAATATATGTTCATATGATACCAAATGTAATATTGTGTATTATATTTTGATAAAAAATATATATAGATATATATATAATACAGCATTGGGATCTATGAAGAGATATGAAATCATATAGAACCTAGTAGGAATTAAATTCCCTAGGTAACTTGGACTAAGTTGAAATTGGATGATGATTGATAGACAGAGTTCTATCCCTTGGAGATGTAACGATTATGACTAGATGGATTAAAAGATAGAAAATGGTATATGCTTGAATTAGTTGTTGTTTGAAAATGAAGTGGGAGGTGAAACTTGATTATCATGAGATCAAGGGAAGCCGAACACAAATTGGGGTGGAAAGATAGTTCAACACTGATGCTGATCACATCAGGGTTGGATGAATCTTGAAACTCCCTATAAGTGGTCACAAATAATCACATCAAGAATAAGATGCAGTTAACAATAATTGGACTTGGAGTTGTATTGAGTTTTTAAAAGAATTTCAAATTGGGTTTCAAATTTCCAATTGGTATTTTCAAGACTTCAATTAATATCTCTTAGATTCTTAAGTGGTATTTTCAAAGGAAGGACTACTTTTACTTGACCTTGTAAAAAGGATCTTCAATTGGTATTTTCCAATAAAGGATTTCATTCTACTTAACCTCATATAGAGTATTTTCGTATTACTTGCTCACGAGCTGAGGACGTATGAGCCTTTGTCTTCGGACCGGTGACATGAGAAGTATATTTTAAAGATGTATGCAATTGTTTTGATCTCCCAAAGAAACGGGGACCAGAAGTGTCCATCGCGACCGGGTTCTGCGGGATCACAGTGTATATGTACTCAACATGGGTCTCGAACCCATGAAGAGATGGAAAAGGAATTTCTGGTTGTTATACATGCTAAGACATGTTGTGTGGTATATGTAATAAACATTGTTGTGACCTCGAGTCCTAATGTGGTTGAGTTCCGGAAGTGTTATGTTACCTAGACCATGTATTCTAAAGGTTGTTATGTTATCAAGACCTAAGTGTCTAAATGTTGTTATGTTACCCAGACCTAAGAGTCTAAGGGTTGTCATGTAGGTACAATGTTGTTAAGGTACCCGGACCACTAAGTCCGAGGTTACTATGTAAGTATGTTATGTATGTATGGATGTGGATGTGTTACCCGGACCGTTAAGTCCGAGGTTGTGATATAGTGTATGTTGGAGTATGGAAGTTTTGTTATGCAAGTAATCCCTGTGTTCTATTTCTAATGATGCTTGGGAAGTGTGAACTTCGAGGACGAAGTTCTTTTAAGGGGGGTAGATTGAAATACCCCAAACCTTAATATGTTAATTAATTATTTAAATATGATTTTCTAAGGCTAATTAAGTCCTTAAGATCATTGGTGAAGAAATAAAAAAAACCAAAAAAGAAAAAGAAAACGCGTAAAAGTCACAAAACGTGAAAACGCGTATTTAATTATTTTAGGAGGTATACAACCTTCACTAGGGTTATAAATATATTTGTAAACCCTAATTACACACTAAGAACATGTGGGAAAAATTCCGGAAGAAAACGGATCCAAATAATGCGTTAAAACGCTAACGGAGTCTAAAGCGCGTTTTTCGAGAAAACCCGAAAACGTGACTTTAAACAGTCAAATGGCCCCGTAAAAATTATAGTTGATCATATAACTATAAATAAACATTAATGGGAGTATAATAACCATTAAAATTAAATAAACGAGGAAATTCCGGAAAACGGGCCCAGTTAGTGAATAGTATAAAACCGGGTAAATTAACGAGCGTTTTCTGTAAAAGACGAAAAACGCTCCAGCTTGTAACAGTTATGTGGACCGATTTTAATTGTGAGACAGCCCTCTCACACACTCACATTTGGCTAGTTAGAAAGAAAAAGAAAAGCAATAAAGCAAAAGTTAAAAAGGTAAGTTCTCTCTCTCTCCTCCTCATTTTTCTTTTTCCTCTTCTCTTTCCTCCTTTTCCCCTTCTCTATCGTTATCTCTTTCCTCCTCCTTGGTGCTGCCGATTTGAAGCTCTTCCCCCAAGCTTCCATGGCTACTCCAACTTCCACCACATGCCCAAGCTCCATTTGAGCTCCAAATCAAAAATAAACCACATATTTGAACTCCTCTCATCACCCTCTATCTTCCTCTCTTTTCAGAATTTCAAAAGGATGAACTTCATCCACATGGGTTTTCCCCATTTGAAGAGAAATTGACATCAAAAGGAAGCTTGGAGTCTCCTCTTTCAAACAAGGTAAAAAGTTTCAAGAGAAAATCTCATTTTCCCCATTTTCTTGCCTTGGCCGATTTTGGCTACTTCTCTTACCTTGTCTTTCTTCTTGGTTTTGAGCTCCATTTCAACCCTCCAATGGTGGAGTAATTCCCTTCTTGATTCAAGGGTGAGAACCCCTCTCAAAAATCTCCAAAGGTAAAACCCTAACTTGTACTCTAAGCCCTTTTTGTTGAATTGAGATTTCCTAGGGGTTTAGATAATTAATGGAATGTATTTTATGTTTCTTGAATGTTGGGATGGAGTTTTGAAACTCCATTCCCTCTTGACCGATTTGAGGAGATGAGGAGCAAGAGGAGAATAATTGTGAGACTTGTGAATTAAGGTAAGAAATCTATCTTAGGGCTTGTTTTTATATTGCTTTAGGTTTTGGGATGGGTAATTAAAATAATGAACCCAAAATAAGTGAGGCAATGTATTTTAATGAGGTTGTAGGAAGTTGTGAATTGTTGTTTGAGTTTAAGGCCTTAGAGCCAAGTAAATTGAGTATATATGTTGATAATGTTGTTTGAGGAGATCTTATGGAATTATGTATGCTGGTAGGACCCCTTGTGGGTGTGGCTAGATTAGAATGAATGTGGATGAAAATTTGGTGGTAAGATGAGTTTTGGACAATGCTAGAAAAGCAAAGGAGTTATGACGAAATTTTGGTAGAAAATGAGTGTTTTTATGATGGCTTGGTGAATGGGAGAATCTAGGTGCTTGTAGTGTTGAGTGGAGTGGTTTAATAGCCTTGCAATGGTATTTGGAGAACTAAGAGGAGTGGTACAAAAATCTGTAGCACAAGTGTTAGAAAAAGTCATGGATTTGGCTAAGAATGAATAAGAGTGTTAGGCTTGAGCAACAAAGTATGAACTTGGGTTTTGGAAGTGTATTGGTCTAAGAACGTGTTGGTTGGTGAGTAAGAGATTTAGTAAGGTTGGTGGAAGTTTATGAAACAACAAAAGAAGTTTCATGTGCACTATGTGCTTAAGTGTAACAGGAAGAATGGAAAACTTGTATAAATTGACAAGAATTGAATGGTGAGTTTGACCAACGATTTGAGGAGGTTTAGTCAGTGTTTTAGTGTGTTTAAACATGTAGAAAAATGTGGAAAGTTTAGGAAATGATTAGAGGTGAATTATGGGTTGAAAACTGATCAAAAACTGTAAATTTTGACAGTTCCAGGGTTGGTCCGGGTTTGCAAATCGGTACGCAACCCGGACCATAGCAAAAACATGGCAGAAGACCATCCCAGGGGGTGGTCCGGGTTTGTAAACCCGGACACAAACCCGGACCACATGAAAAATTGTCCAAAAAGTGAAATCCGTGGTTGGTCCGGGTTTGTAACCCCGGACACAAACCCGGAACATGCTAAAAACTTACCATAATGTGTTTTAAAGTGTTGTTTTGATGGGGAAGTGAATGGTAATGGTTTTAGATGTTAATTAGGCCTTGTTTGATGAGTTTTAAAGGCCATTGGAAGTATAAAGAAGTGTGAGAGTTAATGTGTAAGTTGCAAACTTAAAATCACATAAATAAGTTATGGATAACAGGGCAACGGGGTTAAGTACGGGAGTAATAGAAGTTTACATACCGTAAGTTTTGTTGTTAATAAAACATTTGAACAATAATACTAGTTGTTTGGGAACTACCCGGAGAGCGTGAGGAGACGCGTTGGAGTGAATCCTCGGGGACACGGTAGAGTAACCCATGGTGTAAGGTATGGTTTTCTTGCAACCTGTGTCCTACCGGATTACACCGGCTTGTATGCCAATGTGTTTTTCTGTGTGTTTGCCACCTTGCAAGATAAAGCATGAAATGAGTTTATAGTAATTCATTATTGTGGCGTAATTAATTCCGATACCGCTTAACGTTAATTATGTGTTAAATAATAGTTAACCGACCTTAGGTTCACATAAGAGATCGGTATTCGGAATAAACGTCCCAACCCACGGGAACGTTCTAACTACGGCTATCCGTGCGCTAGTGTATGTGTGACTTTGTGTGATGTATGTGACTTGAACAGTATGTTGTTGTTATTGGATACTGTTATCCGTGTTGTTGAAATGGAATGTGATTTTCCCTGATGTGTCTAACAGAGTTAGTAACACTATGTGATGTATGTATGTGATGAGTTCCATATAGGAACCTTTAACTAATATGTATATGTTATGTATGGTGAGGAATCCGGTCGTTCCGGTTGCGCGTATTGTTTGGGAGTTGATGTATATATGTGAATCAACTCCCATCCTGTTATGTTAGGGTTGTTTTCCTTCATTGGATTTCGACCTCCCACTAGCTTAGCCAAAGCTTACCTACCCAACTTCTAATCGGGTTAGGGGGAAATCATGTTTAATGTTGGTAGGGTGTTGATGCCTAAGTTCGCTTCGACTCCCTCTTTATTATGTTACGGTTGTTTTTCCTCCTGGAATTACAACCACCCACAAGCTTGACCAAGGCTTACCTACCTCATCATTATTGGAGCTAGGGGGAAATTGTGTAAGGTGTGATCGGTCCTATATGAGGCCGCCACACCTAAGTAAATAAAATGTATGTATGTTGTGCTCGGGCTTATATCACCCCGGCACTCCCCAAGTAAAGTTTATGTTCTCTAAGAAGAATGGAATTAAGTTTGTGTAGGTTATTATGTGAAATGTGTTGTTATGTTGTGTGTGCTAACCTTGAGTTAGTGTTCTGTTAACGGTGTGTGCTTTTAAGCATGATGTATATGTGTAATGTGTACATGTTTTAAATAAAATCAACCGCATGCTAATACGACAATTTGTTGTGCGTGGCCCGGTAGCATGCGGGCTGCGGGATTACCATACCAGCAAAGGTGCTGAGCCCCTTGGGGGCCACCCTTTTCTTCCTTTTCTATTTCAGGTACAAGGAGCGGAAGCCGTTCGAGAGTAGGACGGGGTAGTTATTTGTACGTGGTAGTCATGAGAATTGTGGATGTATTGTAGGCGTAGTAAGACCGAATTTGTATCGGCGTTAGTTGGAAGATACTTGGTACATTGTAATGTAAGTCTATAATGATCATTGGACATGGAACGGGATTTATGTGTAGTTGCTCGGGAGTTTAGTCCATCAGACCGGTACAATGTATGTATGTCAGCCTTGTTAGCCACATGGGTGACTAACGGCGTGTAACACCAAGGAGTTAAGTTATGTTGTGAGTTGTGATTTCCGCTGCAAGGTGTTGTTAAGTGTGTTGTTAGTAGTTGGGGGTGTTACAAAAAGTCTGGTTAATGATGGGTGTGGGGGCTGTGTTGGGCTTGATTCTCTTCACCCCATGGTAGATGAGTCTAGCTGCCCCCCCCCCCCAAAAATCAGTACATCACCCGACTTCAGGAGGATCTTGGTAGCAAGGTCCATTCTCCTTTGATCACCAAATAGGAATTCCGCGTTGTCTCCAAGTGATATGGACACCACTAGAACTCCTCTGGTGGAACCGATCATAGTCATGATCCTGAAGTTCAAGCCGGTGTGGAATTTGTCCACCAGATACCTCGAAGCGTACTAAATCACCGATTCCTCTCAACTCACAAAACCAAATCGGCTGATTTTTGTTTCTATGGATTTGAAATTCTCTTGCGGTTCTATTGATACCAATTTTACGATCTAAGGTGCATGAAATTGCAAAAACGATTCTGGGTATTCAAAGTTAGGGTTCTTCGGGTATTCAAACTTAAATCTGTCACATTCTCCTATTACAGCGCATAATAAACAAAATTGGTACATGGGTTTGGTCGGCAATGTAAAACCGATTAACAACATCGGAAGAATTTGAAGAATAACTCACCAGAATTGCGTGAACGAAAGGAATCGGGTTCGGTTTCTGGGAAAAAGTTTGAACTTTGAGCTGTTCGAGTAGCTAACTTCGTGGATCTATAGAATAAGTTCTAGATTGAATTAGAATACGTGTGTAGGCTTAATCAAAAGAGGAATTATAGATCTACAAATTGATAGCAAGAACCTAATCTAACTTGCATTATACAGAAAGAAATTCAACCCGAAAGTTACGAGTTTATTACCTGCGGTTTCTGTATGATTTTATGTGCGTGACAAGGCAGTAACTTTAGACACCTCTTTCTTCCAAATGGTTGGGATTTAGCCTTAGTTGTAAACATAAGAATTGTAGACAGGTTAGAGATCTACACAACGAGCTAAAGAAATCAAATTTTAGATGAGAGACGATGAAGTTATGATTGAACGAAAGTGCCTTACCAATCACATTTTTCTGAGAATCTGGGTTACAGCTTTGCAAGGAGGCAACTTTGGATCACTTTTCCGGTGGATGTAAGAAGGGTTAGGTTATGTGTGAGCAATGGTTGTAAAGTGGAGATTAAGGAGAAGAGAATGAAGAAGACGACACTGGAAAATTCGAAAGGATAAGTGAGATATCGGTGTTTAAAGTTAGGGCAAAAACACTGATGGAGGTTAGAATACTCAGCGAATTTTATGCTAAGTAGCAGCGAGCTGTGTGAGCTTGACACATGGCAGTTTTCAAATTTTTGACTCTAAACTTCATTCTATCATAACTTTGGCTAGGATGATCCGTTTTTGACATGCTTTTTATCAATCTTCTTGGTTTTCCATAACCTTTTTATTGGTATAGGTTTCATGGGCTGGTTTGACCATTCTCAAAAAGTCAACCCTAGCAAGGCTTAATAAGCTTTATGGTTTCCATGATTTTATATTACTTTTATGATTAAATTAATGTTCCAACTCTTTCTAAAATCTTTATAATATACTTGGAGTGTTTAGAAATTTTTCCAAGATTTATTGACTTATAAATCTTATTATTAAATTTATAATACTATATAATAATATATAGTAATCTGATATTTATTAGTATCCTTTAGGGTTAAATAGAAGAAATCCCCTAATTTAATTTCCATAAGTCCATATAGTAATATAATAATTTATTATTCATAATTCCATACCACAATTTAATAATTAATAGTATTATTTATGGTTTAATAAAAGAAATCCCCTAAATTAATTTAAGGGTATTTCACATCCAACCCTGATGTGATCAGCATCAGTGTTGAACTATCCGTCCACCCCAATTTATGTTCGGCTTCCCTTGATCGCATGCAAACCAAGTTCCACCTCCCACTTTAATTTCGCACCAGCAACTAATTCAAACATTTATCATTTTCTATCTTTTAATCTTTCTAGTCATAATCACAAAGAAACACATCTCCAAGGTGGAACTCTGTCCATCAACCATTTTCCAATTCACCTTCAACTAAGTTACCTAGGGAATTTAATTCTTACTTGGTTCTATATCGGTTTCCTACCACTTCATACATCACAATACTTTATATATTTTTTTATCAAAATATAATACACAATATTATATTTAGTATTATATGAACATATACTGTCGGGGTTTTAGTTCCCTGGGAGTTTCTCTACTCCCTTAAATTTTAACTCTCACACATAGTTGTACGGGGTAAAATGTATTGCAGCAAGTGTACTGGTCTGTCGTAGCAAGTTTTCCTAGGTAGTATTCTCTAGGTTATCGAACCAAAGGAGGTTGTGTCTAGTTTGAGTCTTTAATCTACTAACTAATAAACTGAAGGAAAATAACAACAATAAACATAGGGGTTTGATTGTAGAAATTAAATAATTAAATAAACTGAAAACAAATAAAAGTGATTATCTAATAAATCTAAAGGGTGAATCCTAGTTTACTACTTCTTCCTAGTTTATCAATTCCCTTCCTGAGTGTTTTCTAAATTCTAGATTGCAACCTCAGCTCTAAATTAATCTAAAACCGGTCTCCCGCAAGATAGATCCTTACTAGCAATTCCCAAATCCTAACTCTTGTCACGAATTTACAAATTAACTAGTAGCAATAATGATTCATCTGGTTTCTAGCTAGCTAATCCCCAGGAATTGCCATCTGTAGTTTCACTGGTAATATTACTAAGATCTAATGAACGCCGCAGTTCTCACTTGTAAGCAATTCATACCAAATAAACTCAAGCAATAAATTAATCACAAGAGAATTTAATAATAAACAAGGAATAGAACTACAATCAGTATAGAATTTATATGTAACAACTCAGGAAGCAAAACAATAAACTAGTTGTCCATAGTAAAATCAGAATTCTAACTACTACTTAGACATCAAAGACAAATAAATAATAACAATAATTAAGAGATTAGAAAACATCATCTAATTATGGAACTATGACGAATTCGGTTTCCGTCTTCTGCTCCGGTCTGTCAGAACTATCTGTTGTCTCCCTCTGAATCTATCTCGAGCTCTTTGTTGCATGCGGCTAGGGCTTGAACTTGTTTGTTCGTGTCTAGGGTTCTAGAATTTCTTCTGTATATTTCGTAATATATATGTTCAATGTCGGCTCCGTCAATGTATAACACCGCCTCTCAAATTAATGTCTACGATTTGTGTCGGTCAGGTTACGAATTTAATCATTCGACGCAGTCCACTGCAGATTTGTCGGCCCAGGTCCATATGCATCCATCGAATTGTTGTCTTGTGCATGATCCATCTTCTGTGTATGTTTCATAAGTTCTATCCAAAAAGAATTACAGCCAACTTCATGGATGGGCCGGCCAAATCTCTTCCTGCACGTGGTCTACGCCTCTACTTTTTTGGTCCGCCAGAGCCTTTGTCTCGTTTTGTCGATCAATGTCTGCGCCTCTATTTTGGTTTGTCTGTGACTAGCCCAACACTACTGCGCCTCCTTCAAAATTCACGAGCCCACTCTGATGCGAGAATTGCTGTCGGCCCAGTCGCAGCATGGTGGATGTCTGCGCCCCTGATCAGCCTAAATTGCTTGAAGCCCATCGAAGTCAACGTAAGCCCATGCATGGCATGCTTGCAAATAAGATGCCGGTCCACTCTTGTTCACGTCTGTTTCATATCATGGTCATGCGGCCCATGTCCTCATCATGAAGTCCAGTGTCGGTCAAAGGTATGTGGTGTGGACCGTACCCATAATTTATCAAAGAGTTCTTTTTTTTATGTCAGTTTGGTCCCGTCTTGATCCTTAATCTCTTAACACATGTATATAGATCATTTTCTTCAGTATTTTTACCTGTTTTATCACAAAACCACAAGTAAGGGGAGTTCTTCATATATAACATAAAATAACATATAAGTAAGGAATTTATCATATAAACCAATAAAATATTAATTAAATTAAGCATAGAAATATAGATAAATTCCGCACTTATCAAGTACCCCACACTTAACTTTTGCTTATCCTCAAGCAAATAAAAAACATATCTGCTCCATACCGAAACATCAAACTCCAGGATCAAACATAAGTAGAAGGAAAACAAGCAAAATGACAATCAGAAAAATCAATTTGCTCTAAGTTATCAATTTTCACAAACAGTGAATAGAGAATAATTTTAATAAAAAAAATGAATTATAGAAACTGAAACACATATTAGCTCAGGACCTTCCACCAATTTCATTCCATTGCCCTTTGGATGACAAGGGGTGTGAAGTAATGCCTTATTCTGCAATACCTTTCAACACAACGCACTCATGATCAAAAACTAAAAAACGACAATTAAATATTTCGTATGCTAAAAACTTTTCTTCGTCAAGAAATAAAAACAAACGATTTATTTAATTAATTGCATAGTAATTCCTTCACCCAGACTTTTCTCTGTATCCATGTAACGGCTTTGGGCCAACTATCCCAGATCACAGGACCTTAGGTAGATAGGTGATAAAGCACCCTGAGGACTTAATAACCAGATAAAAGAGGTCTGATTCGGTTTAGGAATTTTTTTTATCAGAGGAGTACCTTGCCTTATCCTTTCATTCCAAACATTCATATCATTCCCAAGATCCAAAGCTAAACGCATTTAGTTTCCACAATCAGCCAATCCATCAAATTTTAGTGAAAACAGAATAAATTTAAGAAAAACAATTCTGGAAAGGCAACTTTTAAGCAAAAAGATTTTTAAGGTTGTCATCGGACTCAATTTCAAACTCCCATAGATATTTTCACCCAAAATTCAACATTTAACGGCAAAGAGTATCATATTATTTATCACCTGAAAACAATCAAAAACTAGTGGTATGAAGTGATAACTAAAGAGCTCTCTCTACCCCACACTTAAAATTAAACAATGTCCTCATTGTGTGACAAGGCAGGAGTAAAAAACTCAAAGCTCACAGAAAAACATTTATGTCCGAAGGAAACACAACAGAGCATTCAGAAATAAAACTTAAAATAAAAATAAATAAAACTAGAACTAGAACTCCCCTGGATTTTGTTGTTGTAATATGTAGAACGACTCCACCCCACACTTGAGCTTTGCTCAAGTGTTGCAGCCTGGTTGCAGTGGCATCATGAAGAATTCATCTAAAAAGAAAAACATCAAAGCAACCAAAACTACAAACGAAGTTAAGAGTTAATAAACAACAAAACCAGGAAAATAACTAGAAAAAGAAATTAAAATGAAAATTTAAAGCTAACAAAATAAAATATAACATTGGGTTGCCTCCTAGCCAGCTGCCCTTCTTTAATGTCTTTGGCTAGACCATACCTCCCTGAGGTCAACCAGGATCGAATATGAAAGTTGATGTGGGCTTCAAAGGGTGGGTGGGGAGGGCATCAAATATCGTCATAAAACACCCCCTATCAAATGGAAAGGTAACCTCAACACTCCAAATGTAAAAGTGTAAACTCCACTGATCATGCTTCAGGTGGTTTGTCCTGAGGTGGGTGATCCTTAATGTGAGGAACACTCTGTGGCTGGTCCTCCTTCTCGAATTCAAGGATGTAAATATCCTTGTCATCCGGTGGAAGCTCAAAGGATGACCCTGTAGATAAATCAACTTCAACAGGAATCAAAGCCTCCTTGAAGTTGATGAGATAACTCTGCTCTGATGGCTAAACAGCAGGAGGAGGAAGGAAGTGTAATACCCCGAATTTTTGTAACCCTAATGGAAACCATAGTTCCATAGGAATTATTAGAGAACACCAGGAAACCCTAGAGGTTGGGAATCAACCAAGAAACCCTGGAGAAACCCTAATTCAGAAAGTTTCGAAAAACACTAAAATTTCAAGGAGTTACTTAGAGTCCAAAAAGCCCCGGCCAACTGTGGTCAAACCTTGGTCAACCTTGGTCTAACCTCGGTCAAACATTAGACGATGGTCAAACCTTGGTCAATGGTCAACGTTGACCATGATGATGCAGTGGTGATGTAGTGATGATGCAGTGATGATGCAACGATAATGTCAGCATGACATAATGATGATGTAAGCGTCGAGGTGTCAAGAGATGATTAGTTACACATGGTCCAACCAAGAGAAGCCTTGTGTCATCTTCATTAATGACTAAACTCCCTTAGGTGTCACTTTATCATTCGACAAAAGTTGGAACCAATGAGGGTGAAACACGTGTCCTAACCTTATTAGTTATTCTTGTCCTTATATAATCATGAAGATGATAAGGCTTATCACCTTAATAATGAGGGGAGGCCACACATGGAGGGTGGAGATTAATCCAAGCAAAATATCTATGATCCAAGGGTTGTAAGTGAAGACATCTTTCTTAACCTCATCACTATTCACTATTCTTGTCTTATTCTCATTATTAACCATGCCACTTGTCTCCTTCATTTAATATGTCCGGTTACACATGGATGGATGGGATTAGAGCTTGGCTAGGTGTCTCTCATCTAAGGGCTCCTTAAGGATAAGGCTTATCTCTTTAATCATTACACTTAGTTAATGAAGTAAAATGAACTCTTTTTGGAGTCCACTCACCCCATCTATAAGAGGGAGCTGGGTTCTGATTTCCTCGCCTTCTTCACACACCCTCACGCCATTAGAATACCATAGAAGCTAATAGAACACAACACCCACCATTAAAGAAGAGAATTCAAGCTAGAAATCAAGGAAAAACAAGATTTCAAGAAGGGAGAAGCAGATGATGACCTTGGGCGAATTGGTTGGTGGAATAAATTGATTCAATTAGCTAAGGAACTTGTAAGGTCGTGGCTAAAATGGCAAGGAGAGTTCAGGTAACACTTATGCTCACCAAAAACTCACCTTAAGGCATGTTTTCTCTTTGATTTCTCTAGATCTGTCCACTTCGAACCATAGATGATATTGAGCTAAAATTTTGACAGTGTTCTTAGATAGTTATTACTAGAATACGATAAAAATTCAGGAGAAAATAATTTTAGGAAGTAAGATAATTTCTAGGAAACTTTTAGGAAGGAAAAATGTGTTTTAAGACTCTATGAGTGATTTCAATGGGATTTTGTTGTGTTTGGTGTGTTATTCTACCCATAATAACTCATAATAATTTATTATAGGTGGTGGGAACTCATGGTTAGACATAAAAATGCTAGGTTGAGGTGGGAGGGCTTAAATGGTGCTTTAAGCCTTGAGACTAAGTTAAATAGGTTTACGAGGTTAATTTGAGCTGAAAGTTTAAGGGTAATATTATATTGTGAATTTATATCCATGGTGAAAAATTCAGGTCGAAACTCCTTTGGGAAGTCATTCGAATTACTAGGAATTGATTTGGGTTAAAGGTGTGTTTTAAGCTTGTATAAGTGTAATTGTGTGTTGGTTATTGGATTTAATGGTTTATCTGGTCATTATAGTCCTAATATGACTTGTTGTTTAATTTTTTTAAGAGATGGTGAAGTGTAAAATATATAAGGAAGTCCTGTAAGGTTATGTATGTTTGTTAAAACTTAGAAAGAAGGAAGATTGTGTTTAAGTGTGGTTTTGGGTGTTTTGTTGCTTGGTTTAGCCTTGAAAGGGTTGGAATGATATTGGTTTGACTATTTATCAGAAAATATGATGTGGATATCTTAACACCTTTTCTAAGGATGATTGTGTGTAATATTCTTCTAGATGGTTTTGGAAATGATTTTTGAGTTATCCTTGTGTTGAATGTTGATTTATGACTGATAAGATATTGAGCTGGTTTCTGCTGGGTGAATGGTATATTCATGGGAGGAACTTATTATTACATGAATTGTGAAGAATCTATTTAAGAGTTTTACTAATTATGTTGATCATGATTATGAATGTTGGATTGGAAATTGTGTTGTGTGTGATACTATGTGATGGTGGACTTGCTGATTGGTTGGATGGTGATATTGAGAAAGGCTATGGTTAGCCTCATTGTGGAAGAGCTATTTGAGCAACTGAATATTAGACTCCTACCAATGAATTAGGGTCGTCCTATGATCTACTCTTTGAGCTATGGTTAGCCTTAGGGGGTGTGCACACTTAAGGACATAGGGCCAGAGATTTGAGAGTTGTGGATTTCACTTCGTGATTCCAGTGGGGTGTTGAGATTAACCGATTCGCGAGGTACGAATGTGATGGTAATCCAAGGGCAGGTAAACTCTTATGTGTGATGTACTTCTACTGCTTGCCTATGCTTGTGTGATGCTTACTTGTTAAGCAAAGAGTTTTAAAGAAAGAATGAATTTTACAGGGTGTGATATTTGTTACTCATCTTTGCTGACGTTTTCTGGTTTGTGTCTGTGGCCCCTTTGTGTGATTGCTTGCTGGCCACAAATTTGTGTTTATGGTTGCAGGTGAAGTTGATTCTTTGTGTGATATTGCTCTTGAGCTTGGGACAAGGGAACGCGCCGACATAACTGGTAATTTTATTTATTTGTAAGTGGCAAACTCCTTGGAACATGTTCCAGGAGTTAGGTTGTAGGTGGATTAGCCTTAGCATCCACACTAGTTAGTGTGGGTGTGGCGGTAGCACTCCGGTTGGGCTTAGGTATTATTTAGTCTTCCACTGTAAAATATTGTAGAAACTTGTACAAGCCAGTAAAAAAAATAGGGTGTAAAAACCGGGGTGTTACGGAGTGGTATCAGAGCAGGTTTGGTCTTTAGGGAGCTTTGGCTGAGTTAAGATTAAATCTAGGCTTAAAATTTTGACAAGCCGTGGGGATGGGAATTGTGTTTGTCGCTTGTTACCTATTTGTTTGATTGTTTAGAATTAGTTGTGATCGCCGGATAATTAGGGCTACACTAGGATAATACTGGAACTTGTTTAATTGTGCAAATTTCTTGATTCTGACATGGAAGGTTGACCTTGATCCTGGTCAGATCAAGGGAAACTGAACACAAATTGAGGTGGAAGGATAGTTCAACACTGGCACTGACCATGGCAGGGTTGGAGGGTTCCTGAAGCTTCCAGCAAGTGATCACGAAAAATTAGATCAGAGTAGCGTAGTGGAAGCGTGGTAAGTGTAAGACATAGGTGTTGATTAGTGGTGAAATAATTGAGGATAGTTTGATATTAATATCTGAGATTAATGCAATAGGACACTTAAAGTGTTTGGCATGTTTATATGATCTAAAATTGTTATCTTTGCTATGTGGTGAATTATCCGAAGTAGATGGGGTATTATTGAATGTGGTGAATGTTGTTATTTTATGTGGTAAATTATTTGAGGTGGTTGTTATTTGAGGTAGTTGTATAAATCACTTGTGGTGGTTGAGAATCTTTGTGTTGTTATCTGGATATAATGCGTATAGTGGAGAAATAATGTTAATAAGTCTTATTGTTATGTGTTGTGACTGTAAGGTGAGTTCAAGCTTCGAGGACGAAGCTTTGTTTGACGGGGGGAGAATGAAATACCCCGAATTTTTGTAACCCTAATGGAAACCATAGTTCCATAGGAATTATTAGAGAACACCAGGAAACCCTAGAGGTCGGGAATCAACCAAGAAACCCTAGAGAAACCCTAATTCAGAAAGTTCCGAAAAACACTGAAATTTCAAGGAGTTACTTAGAGTCCAAAAAGCCCCGGTCAACTGTGGTCAAACCTTGGTCAACCTTGGTCTAACCTCGGTCAAACATTTGACAATGGTCAAACCTTGGTCAATGGTCAACTTTGACCATGATGATGCAGTGGTGATGCAGTGATGATGCAGTGATGATGCAACGATGATGTCGGCATGACATAATGATGATGTAAGTGTCGAGGTGTTAAGAGATGATTAGTTACACATGGTCCAACCAAGAGAAGCCTTGTGAAATACCCCTAACCTTTAAAACTTAATTAAATGATCTATTAATGATCTAAGATGATTAATAAACATCTAATTACTATTGGGGAACAATCTAAAAGATCTCAACAAGGCAAAACACGCCTTAAGATCGGTAAAGCCAAAAATGTGCTTTAAGACACCATAAAGGTTGTATGACCCCAAATAGGATCCAAAGTGGATTCCTAAGTATTATAATGAAGCAAGGAACACAATAAAACCATTCTCAAGGAGAACTAAGCTCAGGAACACCCTGTGACACAAAAATGTGCGCTAAAACACCTTAAAGCACGTTTTTGTGAGATTGCCTTTTAAATTGATTTTTAATGGGCTTAAAGATTATAATTACCCTTAAATATGATATTTATATCATATTATATCATATTAGGAATTTAATTCCAGAAATTTACGAATTTTTACAAATTTAATATTAAAATATTAATAAAACCCTAAAGTGGGGCCCGCATGAGTCAAATTGACCAAGTATGGTCAATGGTCAATAATGACCCATTTGACCTCAAGGAAATCGGCTGGCAATAAGAGGAGACAGCTTACAATCATTATGGGACAAATTGCTACCTAATATTCAATTTGCAATAGTAAAACCTACTTTTTCAATTATTCAAGCCTTTCCACTCTCTTCTCTTGCTCTTGTCCGATTCCCTTCTGCCCAGCCGAGTTCCTCTCCTTCCTTGAAGCTCTCAAGTCTGGTTCTTGAGCATGGAAGGCAAATCTAGCTCCTAAGCTCTTAAGGTAAGTGTTTTAAGGTCATTTTTAGCCCTTTTTCTTCATCTCTTCACTACCTACACCTAGATTTCGTGGCTCATCAATTCCTATGGCTTATTCTCAGTGTTCTAAGGTTAGAACAAGAGCTAAACTCGGTTGAGACAAGTAGAGGGACCAAGGTTGCTCAAAATTGCATTTTAAGGTAAAAACATACCTTAAGCCTCTCCACTCTACATCCGGTTTTCTTCCTTCAATTTTTATGAGTTTATACACTCATAATCTTCATATTTACATGTTCATTCAGTTGGTTAGCCATTTGGAGCAAGGGTGACCAAGATCCAAAGGAAATACCCTCTTTTAAGGCATTTTTCCAAGGTAAAACCTAATAACAAGGTAGCTTGTTGTGATCTAACTATTTCCTATGTCAATATGGTGGATCTAACACCTTGTGGTGTGTTTGGTTCAGGTCGAAACCACCTAGAACTTCCCTTGCATTTTTAAGGTGATTTTTGCCTTAAATCTTACATTAATTATTCCTTATGGTTAAGCTCAAGCTTGGAGTGTAACCATATCTTGTTTTTGTGTATTAAACATGTCTAAATCATGTGGTGAATTTTCCTACAAGAGGCCGAGTGCATACAAGGAATAACCAAGGTATAAACCCCTTAAACTTATGATTTTTATAATATATATATATATGGCCGAGAGTGAAATTACATATATAGGTCATATTGACCTAAAAATGGAAAAAAATGGCTAAGATAAATTAAGCTAGTCATTTAAGAGATTTAATTAACATAATGGTCAAATTATGACATTATGTGGAAAAATAATTAAACCAAAGTGAGGCCGAGAATATATGCTATATTTTGAGACATTTATTGTGTAATTTATTTTGCAAATTCAAGGTTGTAATAAGGCCATGTCATTAGGCCATTTTAATTTAAGTTTATAAGCTTATTTAGTTTTATTTATGCTTATAATTAAAATTGGGGCCAATTCGTAATTACTAGGAAATTAGAAAGCCGTGGGCTTAATTTAGAGCAATTTAGGGTTTTTAAATGAATTTAATAAAAATTATAACATTTTATAAAGTTTTGGGTCAAAATTGTAAAAATAGAAAAGTATAGGTTATTATTAGTGATTACCGAAAAATTGGTTCCCATTTGGTATTAGAAGTCAAAGTTGACTATATAGGAGACTTTGACCAAGTTTGGAAAATTTAAGAAATTAAAATACTACCTTATATTAAGATAAGTATTAATTTGTAAAAGATTTAAAAGAGATGGGGCTATAATGTAATTTCCGAAAACTTGGGGTACTAAATGGAGTTTAGTACAAACCTTAGGTTATTAGGAATTTTTAGAAATTTATTTGGTTAAATTTGGAGTTTATATGAGTTATATAAGTATAATATAAGATACTTTATAACATTGTTACAAATGGGTAACAAAGGGGTGAAAACCGAGATTTAAAGGAGTATAAGGTTAGGAATAATATTTATAACCTTTTGGTATAGTTTGGTAATTTTTGAAATGATGTATAAGGTTTTAGAAAGATATATGTAATATATGGTTTAAGGGAATTAGAAAACTATGTATTATAAATTGGGATGGAATTGTGATTTATAGAATTTTAGTGGTGTATAATGGAAACCGAAAATATAAGGGGCTATTTGGTATTTTATAAACAAAATATAACTATAGGTTATAATTGTTTTAAATGACTTAAATGTCATAAGATAGGTTATATAACAATAATATAACATTATGTAAATGTGTGGTGGATTTTGTAAATACTTAAGAAAGATAGGTGCTGTTCGGAAATATTAATATTTTTGGATGAAATTTATAATATGGTTTTCAATGTTATAAGAGTTATAACATTTATAATATAAGAAGTATTCATTAAAAAGAATGGATATATATTATAAGACTTACCATGTAATGAATAGTTCCATAATACATGTATATAAATAAATATATGTTATGGTGACATGGTTTAATAACTATAAATTATCATAATTAAAATGATAATAGATGAAGAGGAAGGAATTATAAACATTGGATATGGGATTCTAATGTTAAGAAGTTTACATGGGATAATAAGGATTTATATGATTCAAAAGTATTGTTTGCGTATGAATTATACCACATTGGAAAAAAAAGAGACAAACCTTAGAAGAATAAATACTAAGGTGAGATGTATAGTGCATGACAAAGAATCATACATGCAATAAAGAAACAAACTATACGATATACGAATATACATCAAGTTACATGCGATAACAAAGTTCAACATAAGTATATTAATATACAAGGCAAGACTACGCATGTAATAAAACGTTACCAATCTCGAGTTAAGCTGAAAACCCGACAAACATTGACAGTTTATAACGGGGGATTAACCGGGAGGTATTAGTGACGGTACGGGGTACCGTAGAGTTGTACTGTTATACGGGATGCTAATCAGTAGCATTATGTGTTGTTTAGACTGCTAGAGACGACACACGGAGCATAGGACCTTGCTGATTCATACTCCACCGTAATACAATCCGGGTGAACGGTATGTTATTTATGTGGCTTGATTGTCTCTGAGGATTTCCTCAGTTCAGACATTGTGTGAAAATCTGTGATAAGATTGAATGTCTGCTTGTGAATTAATATGCTTGAGTTGCGTATTAATGCTGCTTTATTATTATTACTGTTGTGCGATAACAGTACCGTTCGTATATATGAACATATTATAAAACGAACTAGCGGCAATGATGCTATCTTATATGTGTAATATAAGGAACGTAAGTAAAACGTTGTAGCATTAGGATAATAAGATATATAAAATATCTGAGACTTATATACGGAGCATTGGCCTCTTTAACGCCGCTCTCGTATCTAGCACTGGATCCCGAGTCGACATACTCAGGATTGGACTACGACCTTGGTCTGCTGTGTTAGAAAAAAAGAATAGTAAAGCGATGCGATGGTATAGATAAGTTTATCAAGGATGTGGCTCTTGCTGTGAACTGTGATCCATTAACGATACTAGGACACCGTGTGGTAGCCGTAAGTATCTGGATAAATTTCCAACGAACTACAGATTGTTCGTAGGACGGAGACTCTACCGCTGGAGTGGCTATTGCCGTGGGTGACCCGCCATAAGAGATGGGTAACTTAGAGACACGTCGTTCTAACGAGACGTTGTCATTAGACATGACTGAACAATTACGAACGACTATATTAACTCGTACATTAGGCGAACATTATTTGGGCTTGCATGCCAAAGACGAGAGTTCATACTCGTTTATAATTCTCGTTACTTCGCCTTGTTGTTCATTGGTTGTGCTTTGTGGTTATGTGTGGTATGTTGGTGGATTTGTTTGAACGAGCCATTGTGCTCATATGTGTGTTGTGAACTGGTTGTGTCGAGTCACCGTACTCATGTGTGGATTGTGGTTGGGTGTTTGGTCGAGTGAGTCGCTGAACTCAATTATGAATTATTAAGTGTTTGTTGGAATGGAGTCTCTGTACTCATATAAGCGCTGTAAACGCTTTCAGTGGTTTATTACGATGCGATGTGTGAAGCCGGGGGCTTGTTTGTTATTTGAGATTACTGCAATATATATTGTTGTTTTACAGTTTCAACATTGAACTATTTGTATGGAAACGAATTGCATGCTCTCGACCAAATAACTGAATGGTCCGAGGGTGCATGACAGTCAGGTAATAACATACTCAGCAGGGGCTGATTCCATACCACAAACTACCATTTTTGCAGGTATGCAACTTCCGGTGTCGGCAAAGAGAGTGACGCGCTGGGTAGTTTGATTACAGTTATTTAAACATGCACTGTTGCATTTTAATACGAACCTAGAAACATGTATAGGTTTTGGATACGTAGAAAGCTCACTGTGAATGTATTTTATATTGGTTTTGGGAGTTTAGATCTATCTCTTGTTGTCACTGCGAGAAAATGTTTCGTATTTAAGAGCTTATCAGGAAGCACGTTATTACTCGTATGGGCGAGCAAGAACGGTGACACCAGTAGTCAATTGTTGAGATTACCGCTGCGATTATATTGTTAAGTAAGATGATTAGGAGCCGAATAGAGTAGGGGTGTTACAAAAGTGGTATCAGAGCGGAGTACCGCTCTGATGACAAGAGATAGTAGGATTTATACAGTGAGCATAGGTTATGGGAATACGGGAAAACGTTGTGAGGATACGTGGCCTTGCGGGGTTGATGCAGTGCTTAAAGCTTGCACACCATAGCCGTGGAGGCACTTCAATAATAAATGACCGAGACTACGGTATTAGACCAAGTAAAGGTCTAACCCGTCCTCTTGACTTATGTCAGAGAGAGGTCAGGGTAACAGTACTAAGGAAGAACACGGAGAGCGGGAGGTGGTGAAGGTCCAGCAACCCTAAGTAACGCGAAGATGGTATGAACCGCTCGCACTCGATGGGAGAGCATCCCGGGAAATTTGCAATGGTATCCCACCCGCCGCAGCCCGTAACTCGAGTGCTATCTAGTGAGATAATGAAATGAGAAACACCACGGAGATAACTCTCCTGATCGGAAAGACCCGATGTGGATGCTAAAAGGATTATGTTAAAGGTAGAAAATAAGACTTTGTGTTTTGGTGTAATGTTTAGGACCGGGGGTCCTGGTAATGACGTAATGTCTACCATACGAGGCTGAGATAAATAATAGACCGAGTTTGAGGAGAAACTCCCTGTAGGACTAATGGGGCTAGCTTGCTATAAAGCAAGACAACCCTGTCTTACATCCAGGAAGCACCGATGGTGCGCTTGGGGAGAAAAGAGGTAGAAACGGCGAGTAATGATTAGTTATGATACATGTAGTATACGGAAGGAATTACCTTTAGAAGTCTCACCCGAAGCGAGTAACTCTAAAACCATGCAACACTGAAGGTTCAAGATGGCCCGATGTGCATGAGGAGAGATCATGAGAACTGTAGAAAAAGAACTCGCTAAGTTGCTATCATGCAACACCTCGTGAGGAAAGTAAGAACTTACTACCACGGTAAACTTGTGGGAACAAGTGCGGGAGTGAGACTGTATTAATTTGAACAAGAACTTTTGACCAGAACAGGAACCCGATTAGGGAATAACACTGCACTGACACACCGTACTGGTGGCTCAGTCTGCATGGTGCGCTTGCCACTGCAAGTGCCACATTAACCAAAGCACTAAAATTCAACCTGCCTTGCGCACTTGCTACAGCAAGTGCAGCGACGGTAAACTAACCCTAAAGGACGTGGTGGTCCAGGCAGTTACCAATAAACACTAAATCTTATGTAAGTCCGTAATGCAATAAAGCAGGACACAGCCTTCTTAAGGGCAGGGGTACGAAACCCTTGGGTTTGAGGTCGATAAAACCTCGAGAAGACCTAGCCGGTCTGACCATTAAACCTGAAAATAATACACCATTTAGTAGAATATTAAAAGGGGAGTAAATGAGAATAACAATAATTAGTGCCTACAAGTCTAACCCCAGTGCCGGTATGGACATTAAACGTCAATCATTACCGGTGGGGAGTGACGGGTCTTCAGGACCAGTATAACCATATTTAGAGAGTGCGTGACACTCGTGGTTAAACCACTACCATCGAACATTGCCAGAGGGCAAGAAGTGAGCTATATGAGTCAGGACCTTAAAAAAATAATAATTAATAGGCAGATGTGAACGTGCAATAAAAAGGGGCCGATGTAATGCCCGCACCGCACACACCGAAGGTGTTGTGATCCATTATGCTGCTAGACTCCCGTATGGAGGGCAGCGGATATAAAACAAAAGTGAAAATTGCCTGATGACGGAAGATACCGTTACCACCTCAAAGAGGATGGAGGAAATATGAGTGACTAAGAGTAAGGACCACACACTGAAGTTGAATGATTAGCGGAAACCACTAAGTTGTGGGTATCCAATTGTAACCTCAGGAGAAAGTATTAGAACCAACTAGGAATAAATTAAATAACAAGACTAACACTCATTTAACTATCAAATAAGTATTGAGTCTGAATATCGTATGCATAGACCTACATAGGGATACCTTAATACCACCAAAAGTGACCCAAACTAGGGGAACAAGGGTGATGAATCCAAGTACTGATTTATCACTAACGGGACACCATAAGACAGGGAACGAGGTGTCAACCTTTATCATAGAGTCCGAACTACACCATGGGGTGTAACCCATAGATTAGGTGGAATTCGAATACTGAAAACTCATATCTGAAGGCATTAACAGCCTAGGAGTGAACGGGAGAGACAATAAGCATTACTGATCCCCCTCACAAATACCAGAGGACGAGCATGTGGAAATCAGAATTAGAGCGATAATCGCAAACACCTATCTTGGAGAAAGTAAAGGAAATACACATTTAAAAAAAACCATAGAACCTAATATTAGGGCCATTCTGACATTAAAGGTTAAGAATTGGCAGCTTAGCTACTCAAACTAAATTACCGAGACTAAGTACGATAATCACCACCGGTATGAACGCTACGAGTGCACTAAACGAGACATGGGACACCGCACTCCTAGGAGCTTGTGGGCCTGACAAACTATACTAAGTTAGTTGGTAAGTAGTAATGTATCAGTATGGTACCCCATGCACTTAACGAGTAGTTGTAAGGACCCAGGAGTAATCAACTCTGTGTCTAAGTCAGCGAATGGAACCCTGACTAGTAAACCATGTAACGACGAGAAAGATCTTAGCCAAATTAGCAGGTTAGAAAATCAAGGATAGCTTAATAATAAAGTGACATAAGGCCGCACTCCACAGTGGAGGAGTCAGAACATAAGTTTTACGGATTTTGGTAAACGAGGAAACTAAGGCCAATTTAATGGTAATGGCAAGTTTGAACTCATGACTAAGAAAAGAATTGTGGTATTTTAAGGAAGTTATATTAGAGAAACCTTTGTGATAATAGATGCTACCCAAAAAGGGGGCACAGAGAGAGTTATACCACGCGCTGAGGGGCGCTGCGATGATGTCGCATTAAATAATAATAACCACATGCTCAATCCATAAACGTTAGTATGTTGTACCAATTAGGTTTGAACAGAAATGAATGCCAAGCTAAAACCACAGTCGTATTGTGTTTTACAACAGATGAGGGCAAAGGCGAGCATTACAAGAGATACTCTAATGCTGGAGATTAGATACTCCATGCAAACCGCAATGGCGGATAACCGTCCAATCGACTGGTACATGGTGCCAACAAGCGACCATTATAATAACTGTTAACCGAATTATGCAGGTGAGAATCAGAAGTGGAAGATCAGATAAACAAATGATTCCCCTAATGAGAAGAGGGATGAACCATATATGCGGATACTAAAATACCAACACACGAGGGTACGATTCACATAGCAAAAGCGGACCTACAAGGTACCCAAAGAACGAACTCATTCCAGTGGGAAATACTTGGAGTCATAGGTGCCAGTTAGTTGCGCATATCAGACTCGTCTTGATATTTTAGAGACAACTGATGTAAGCACTAGATGCTAGAGCATAGCTCGACAACACTTATACGAAGTTAGTTCGGTAGGGTGGCATGAACTCATGGGATATACCTTGAGCATGTATAGAATTCCGGAGGATTGAATAGAATGGCTAGTCGAAATAATAAGCGTGTGTGACTAACGATACCACACAGTCAAATAAATTACTCCATTCCCATAATTATGGAAGACCGTGTAGAAACACCATCACATGGAGTTGAAATCGACATAAAACTACACCTAAGAGGGTAACTAACCATAAGGTAGTTGGGCATACTGCTTGCGAAGCGAGTGGGCCCATATTGCTTAGGTTTGACGTACCTAGCGGGTTAGGGAAACAAATGACGTGTTTACATCTCCCGATCAAACCGTATATGAATATACATACACCTAACCAAGATAGACAGTATAACCTGAGGTAAAGCCCCGACCCCATAAAAAAAAAGGGTAATGAAATATGTAGCACATGGTGCACGAATAATCCCACTGGAAGGGAACATCTTGAACTTATTTCTTCACGATGATATTCGTAGATTACGTGGGCGTAATCATTTTTAGGGGGGTAGAGCGATTAAATTTACCGTACGTAGGAGTACGTAGCGCATGGTACACATGCTGCAAACTATTATTGTACGTAGAGTACAAGTATTATGATTGTGTTATATTACTTGAGGTATATGTGATGTATTATGTGTATGAATATATATATTTTAGTTCGCATCCCTGTGGCGAATAGGAAAAGGAGAACAGATAGAATGTTTTTATCCTAATTCCGATTATTTATGCAAACGTTGCGAACACTAACACATAAACACCTAACTTGTTAGCTCCGGTTGAGAGTTCAGTAGGTTTATCTGGTAGCTTGGTGGGAGATGGCAAACAGAAGGAGTAGAAAGCTCCATACTATATGATTTGTGACTCGGTATGAAACCGATTATTGGAATGCGATGAGTGAGTCGGCATGAGACCGATGATAACCTAGTGGAGGTAAACCTAGGAATTGTATGAGTATTATAAGTCGAGTGACTTGGTACTTGGTTAGAATACATGATCCTATATGACGGTGATTAGATTAATTATACTAGTTGACTTGTGTATCTATAGAACACAAGGTGGCAATATCAAGAGGAACAAGATTAGAAATGAATAACAATTGATTGATTGAAATTGACGTGGGAAGTTGAACTTGATCCTGGTCCGATCAAGGGAAACCGAACACAAATTAAGGTGAGAGATAGTTCAACACTGACGCTGACCACGTCGGGGTTGAATGATTCTCGAAACTTCCTACAAGTGGACACAGATATGAATAGAAATTGGAATTTAGGGCATCACTTGAAGAGCTGTGGACCGTGGAGCCCTTCGTCATTAGACCGGTGTGTCTGCAAGTGACATCACCCAGAGAGCCGTGGACCGTAGAGCCCTTTGTCATTAGACCGGTGTGTCTGTGGGTGACTAAGGAAATAAGGTGATACTGTCCGAGGAGCCGTGGACCGCAGTGTCCTTTGTTATTACACCAGTGTGTCCGCGGGTAGTAGACGTTGGCTGGGGTTGGGGATCGTCAAGTCCTGGTCTTTAAGACTGCTTCCCTGTGAACTGTCAACGTTAACTATATGTGCACGTATACATGTGGAATGATGTGTGGGTATCCTCGCGAGATACTAACATGTAGATAGGGAAGCGTGGAGTATCCCTTGCAAACACCTTTGAGTACTTTATGAGTTTTGCACCTTGTCTAGTGCTGTGTACCATGAGTTTTGCACCTTGTCTAGTGCTGTGTATTATGAGTTTTGCACCTTGTCTAGTGCTGTGTACCATGAGTTTTGCACCTTGTCTAGTGCTGTGTACTATGAGTTTTGCACATGGTTGAATATATAAATAGTACCGCTGAGTACTTTTGTGGATGAATTGGATGTGCACCTTGTTTAGTGCTATGAAACGAATGAGCTATACATGAGTTTGACTACTTGATATGCTGTAGTATAGACTAGGCCTGAACCTAGCGGGAGTTACTCCCTAGCAATGGACTGTTTGGTTACTTAGTGGAACTTGATTCCTTAGGTGAACTGTAGAGGATTAAGGACTTCGGGACGAAGCCTTTTTAAGGGGGGTAGACTGAAATACCCCTAACCTTTAAAACTTAACTAAATGATCTATCAATGATCTAAGATGATTAATAAACATCTAATTATTCAAGCCTTTCCACTCTCTTCTCTTGCTCTTGTCCGATTCCCTTCTACCCAGCCGAGTTTCTCTCCTTCCTTGAAGCTCTCAAGTCTGGTTCTTGAGCATGGAAGGCAAATCTAGCTCCTAAGCTCTTAAGGTAAGTGTTTTAAGGTCATTTTTAGCCCTTTTTCTTCATCTCTTCACTACCTACACCTAGATTTCATGGCTCATCAATTCCTATGGCTTATTCTCAGTGTTCTAAGGTTAGAACAAGAGCTAAACTCGGTTGAGACAAGTAGAGGGACCAAGGTTGCTCAAAATTACGTTTTAAGGTAAAAACATACCTTAAGCCTCTCCACTCTACATCCGGTTTTATTACTTCAATTTTTATGAGTTTATACACTCATAATCTTCATATTTACATGTTCATTCAGTTGGTTAGCCATTTGGAGCAAGGGTGACCAAGATCCAAAGGAAATACCCTCTTTTAAGGCATTTTTCCAAGGTAAAACCTAATAACAAGGTAGCTTGTTGTGATCTAACTATTCCTATGTCAATATGGTGGATCTAACACCTTGTGGTGTGTTTGGTTCAGGTCGAAACCACCTAGAACTTCCCTTGCATTTTTAAGGTGATTTTTGCCTTAAATCTTACATTAATTATTCCTTATGGTTAAGCTCAAGCTTGGAGTGTAACCATATCTTGTTTGTGTATTAAACATGTCTAAATCATGTGGTGA
This sequence comes from Limonium bicolor, assembly GCA_023374045.1. Taxonomy (NCBI): domain Eukaryota; kingdom Viridiplantae; phylum Streptophyta; class Magnoliopsida; order Caryophyllales; family Plumbaginaceae; genus Limonium; species Limonium bicolor. The sequence goes on from CM041782.1 coordinate 205,688,880, forward strand.
ATTTTCCTACAAGAGGCCGAGTGCATACAAGGAATAACCAAGGTATAAACCCTTTAAACTTATGATTTTTAATTTTAAGCATATATATATATATATATATATATATATATATATATATATATGGCCGAGAGTGAAATTACATATATAGGTCATATTGACCTAAAAATGGAAAAAAAATGGCTAAGATAAATTAAGCTAGTCATTTAAGAGATTTAATTAACATAATGGTCAAATTATGACATTATGTGGAAAAATAATTAAACCAAAGTGAGGCCGAGAATATATGCTATATTTTGAGACATTTATTGTAATTTATTTTGCAAATTCAAGGTTGTAATAAGGCCATGTCATTAGGTCATTTTAATTTAAGTTTATAAGCTTATTTAGTTTTATTTATGCTTATAATTAAAATTGGGGCCAATTCATAATTACTAGGAAATTAGAAAGCCGTGGGCTTAATTTAGAGCAATTTAGGGTTTTTAAATGAATTTAATAAAATTATAACATTTGATAAAGTTTTGGGTCAAATTGTAAAAATAGAAAAGTATAGGTTATTATTAGTGATTACCGAAAAATTGGTTCCCATTTGGTATTAGAAGTCAAAGTTGACTATATAGGAGACTTTGACCAAGTTTGGAAAATTTAAGAAATTAAAATACTACCTTATATTAAGATAAGTATTAATTTGTAAAAGATTTAAAGAGATGGGGCTATAATGTAATTTCCGAAAACTTGGGGTACTAAATGGAGTTTAGTACAAACCTTAGGTTATTAGGAATTTTCAGAAATTTATTTGGTTAAATTTGGAGTTATATGAGTTATATAAGTATAATAAGATACTTATAACATTGTTACAAATGGGTAACAAAGGGGTGAAACCGAGATTTAAAGGAGTATAAGGTTGGAATAATTTTATAACCTTTTGGTATAGTTTGGTAATTTTTGAAATGATGTATAAGGTTTTAGAAAGATATATGTATAATATGGTTTAAGGGAATTAGAAACGATGTATTATAATTGGGATGGAATTGTGATTTATAGAATTTTAGTGGTGTATAATGGAAACCGAAAATATAAGGGGCTATTTGGTATTTTATAAACAAATATAACTATAGGTTATAATTGTTTTAAATGACTTAAATGTCATAAGATAGGTTTATATAACAATAATTAACATTATGTAAATGTGTGGTGGATTTTGTAAATACTTAAGAAAGTAGGTGCTGTTCGGAAATATTAATATTTTTGGATGAAATTTATAATATGGTTTTCAATGTTATAAGAGTTATAACATTTATAATATAAGAAGTATTCATTAAAAAGAATGGATATATATTATAAGACTTACCATGTAATGAATAGTTCCATGATACATGTATATAAATAAATATATGTTATGGTGACATGGTTTAATAACTATAAATTATCATAATTAAAATGATAATAGATGAAGAGGAAGGAATTATAAACATTGGATATGGGATTCTAATGTTAAGAAGTTTACATGGGATAATAAGGATTTATATAATTCAAAAGTATTGTTTGCGTATGAATTATACCACATTGGAAAAAAAAAAGAGACAAACCTTAGAAGAATAAATACTTAGGTGAGATGTATAGTGCATGACAAAGAATCATACATGCAATAAAGAAATAAACTATACGATATACGAATATACATCAAGTTACATGCGATAACAAAGTTCAACAATAAGTATATTAATATACAAGGCAAGACTACGCATGTAATAAAACGTTACCAATCTCGAGTTAAGCTGAAAACCCGACAAACATTGACAGTTTATAACGGGGGATTAACCGGGAGGTATTGGTGACGGTATGGGGTACCGTAGAGTTGTATTGTTATACGGGATGCTAATCAGTAGCATTATGTGTTGTTTAGACTGCTAGAGACGACACACGGAGCATAGGACCTTGCTGATTCATACTCCACCGTAATACAATCCGGGTGAACGGTATGTTATTTATGTGGCTTGATTGTCTCTGAGGATTTCCTCAGTTCAGACATTGTGTGAAAATCTGTGATAAGATTGAATGTCTGCTTGTGAATTAATATGCTTGAGTTGTGTATTAATGTTGCTTTATTATTATTACTGTTGTGCGATAACAGTACCGTTCGTATATATGAACATATTATAAAACGAACTAGCGGCAATGATGCTATCTATATGTGTAATATAAGGAACGTAAGTAAAACGTTGTAGCATTAGGATAATAAGATATATAAAATATCTGAGACTTATATACGGAGCATTGGCCTCTTTAACGCCGCTCTCGTATCTAGCACTGGACCCCGAGTCGACATACTCAGGATTGGCCTACGACCTTGGTCTGCTGTGTTAGAAAAAAAGAATAGTAAAGCGATGCGATGGTATAGATAAGTTTATCAAGGATGTGGCTCTTGCTGTGAACTGTGATCCATTAACGATACTAGGACACCGTGTGGTAGCCGTAAGTATCTGGATAAATTTCCAACGAACTACAGATTGTTCGTAGGACAGAGACTCTACCGCTGGAGTGGCTATTGCCGTGGGTGACCCGCCATAAGAGATGGGTAACTTAGAGACAAGTCGTTCTAACGAGACGTTGTCATTAGACATGACTGAACAATTACGAACGACTATATTAACTCGTACATTAGGCGAACATTATTTGGGCTTGCATGCCAAAGACGAGAGTTCATACTCGTTTATAATTCTCGTTACTTCGCCTTGTTGTTCATTGGTTGTGCTTTGTGGTTATGTGTGGTCTGTTGGTGGATTTGTTTGAACGAGCCATTGTGCTCATATTGTGTGTTGTGAACTGGTTGTGTCGAGTCACCGTACTCATGTGTGGATTGTGGTTGGGTGTTTGGTCGAGTGAGTCGCTGAACTCGATTATGAATTATTAAGTGTTTGTTGGAATGGAGTCTCTGTACTCATATAAGCGCTGTAAACGCTTTCTGTGGTTTATTACGATGCGATGTGTGAAGCCGGGGGCTTGTTTGTTATTTAAAATTATTGCAATATATATGTAACACCCCAACTACACCATACACTTAACAACACATTGCAGCGGAAACTCAACTCATCACATTACATAACTCAATGGTGTTACACGCCGTTAACCACCCACGTGGCTAACAAGGCTAACACTTGTACATTGTATCGGTCTGATGGACTAGATTTCCGAGCAACTATACAATACAATCCTTATTCCATTTCCAACATTTATTATACACAAACTCTCCCACTGTATCGAGTATTTACAACTAATGCCGATAACAATTTCGGTCTTACTACACCTACTGTATATATACACTTAAATGAATACCCATGTACAATGACTACCCCGTCCTACTCTCGAACGGCTTCCAGCTCTCTGTACCTGAAATAGGAAAAGAAGAGAAAGGGTGGCCCCCAAGGGGCTCAGCACCTTTGCTGGTATGGTAATCCCGCAGCCCACATGCTACCGGGCCACGCACAACTAATTGTCGTCTTAGCATGCGATTGATTATATTTAAATCATGCATACAAACCATAAACACACAACACTTGCATACACCCAACAATAGGGCTCAACATATATCCAACATGTTATAACCCGCATAATTCATACCTTAGGTTATACCAGTTGCAATGTTTTTCTGAGTTGGATTATTGATTTCTTTGCTGTCAGTTGGGACTCCGGTGGTATTCTTTTAATTGCCAAGGGCGAGGAGGTCATTACCCCTGCTATTTAAGGTAATCAGATTATTTGATAATAAGTAAAGGAATTACTTATTTATTTTCCTTCTTAATCACTTTTAATTCCCGATCAATTCATTCACGTCAGTTCAGTCGTGAGGAGCGCCTCTCATCGTGGTTTGAACGACAGTTTGCTCTGCCCTCTCTCTCTCTCTCAATTTCTCACTTTGCTGAAACGGTGAATGTTCTGCTGCAATCAGATTGGAGATCTTCGCTGCTGTGTGTTCCGCCTTCGTTACTCAGGTTTGGATTCTCTGATTGTGTCGGTCGGTGTTGCGTTCTTCCCTCTTCTGTTTCCTGATTTTTGAAACTTCGAATTGCTGAATTCAGAGACAACGGGGTTGCTGTCGATCTGTGGTTTGCACGGGCTGTGAGCTGTTGCGAATTGTTGGATTCTCTGCACATTGGGTTCAGGTTCGTGTTGCAGATTAAGGGTTGTGTTGTCTCGGTTTGTCTCTTCCGTTTTTCTGATTTTGGATTATCATTTATGGGAATTCAGTGGCTGTTCGGTTCGGCCTGGTTGAGGAATTGTTCGTTGCTGTTGTTGCTGCGTTCTGTGGATTTTCTGCACTCTGAACTGAGGTAGGTGGTTACTCGATTCGGTTTGGAAGTTCAGCCATGGGGATTGCAACGGTTCTGTTTTGTGTGTGAATTCTGTTTATGATGTCTGTTTGGTTGCGTTTTGGAATGGCTAAACCCCATGGTTTCCTGTTTTAATGTCTGATTTGGTGTGTGTGCTTAATTGGCATTTTAGGCTTGATTTGTGTTGTTTTTCTGCTCTGTTCGTCTTCTGGAAACTGCATTTTTCGCACTGTCCGAACTTCCGTCCGAGCTTTGAAGTTCGGACAGTGCGTTTCTGCCTTTCTGATTTGCGAGTTCGGGGTATGTCCGAACATCTGTCCGAACTGGATGTTCGGACACACCCTCAGGTTTTCCCTCTGGTTTAAGTTCGACCTGTGTCCGAACTTCGACGTCCGGACACAAGGTCGGACCTTCCGCGTGTTTTCCCGTAAAACCTGTCCGAACATCCGTCCGAACTTGGATGTTCGGACATGCTGAACTCTTATCTGATTTCAACTCGACTTGTGTCCGAACATTGATGTCCGGACACAAGTTCGGACATTTGGCTTTCTCTGGTTTCTGAGTCTCGACTTGTGTCCGAACTTCGATGTCCGGACACAAGTTCGGACACCCCTGTTTTCAACATAACTTCTTCGTTTGAACTCCGATTTGAGTGCCGTCTGCGGCATTGGTTTCCTTATGATCTGTGCTACTGATTTATGAGTGTTTTGGCATATTTAAATGCAACTTTGCTTCTGTTTAAGCAACCTTTCTGTTTTGGGACATTGCACTTTGTTTCTGAGCCGTGAATGGCTGGGTCGAGCTATTCCGTGGTATACCATGTAGACGTCGTTCTGAGTGTGGGTCATTCCCTTTCTGTTCTGTGGGGTTGACGAACCCTTTGGCTCTTTCGAGTCATTTCTGCGTTGCCGAGAGACCTGGTATGGTCTATGGGTCTTCGACCCTTCTGAGTGTGTGCATTGTGTTTTGTCCCCTTTCTGTTTAAGTGCTCTGACTGTTTCTGAAATGGGAACCCCTTGTGTTCCACTCTGCTTCTGTTTCTGAAAGCTTCGACTATTGAGAATTGTGCATAAGATGTTTATCTTCTCTTCTTCTGATTTCAATTGTTTTGAGCGACCTTGCTGATGACGGTCGCTGCTTACTGGGCATAGTTGTGTGCTCATTCCCCTACTTCTAACATTTTTGCAGATTGATCAGCGAGGATCATCCTAAGTTCTGGAGCTATAGTAATTAGCTTTTATGTTCTTTCAGTTTGATACTCTGAGATGTTGTAGCCTTCGGGCCTTATGCTTTTGACTTTTGTTTCTGACTCGGTTTTGTATTTGGGATTTGGTATTAGTTCCGCTGTATTTGAATACATTGGTTTACAATGTTTACGTAAACTTCGTTTTGGGCCTTTATTGCGTTTGAGTGTTTTAGAGCCTTGCGTTATTAGGTAGTAATACGCGGCGTGTAGCACCCTTAACTCTTAGGCCGGTTTTAGGGGTGTTACATTTAGTGGTATCAGAGCCAGGTTTGGCTTTCTTTGGTGTCTGTGGTGGGTTTGCTTGTGCGAGGTCAGTTGTGACAGTTGTTTGAAGTCTGAGTCAGTTCTGACAAGTTTTGGATTTGTGTATCTCAGAATGGCTCCTCGTAGGACACCAGTGACCCCTCAGGGAGATGCTGCGGATGTAGTGCAGCAGTTTGTGACGCAGTTGATGCAGACGATGGCTGCAGCTGCTGGGGGAGCTGGTGGAGGAGCTGGTGGTGCTGGCCCAGCAGGAGCGAATGCTGTGGGAGGCCGAGTCCGAGCTCTCCAGGAGTTCATGAAGCTTAAGCCTCCATCCTTTGATGGCTGTGGTGACCCTCAGGAGGCGAGCCACTGGATTACAGAGGTCGAGGACCTGCTGAGAGTGATGGGGTCGGAGGATGACCAGAAGGTGGACTTCGCTACGTTCCTCTTTAAGGGGGAGGCGAAGGAGTGGTGGCGCATGGTGATGGGTAGGCATCCCCAGCCTTGGACCTGGGATCAGTTCTGCTTGGAGTTCAACAAGCAGTTCTATCCGGATGTGTACAAAGACCAGAAGATCAATGAGTATAACCGGCTGCGCCAGGGGAGAGATATGTCTGTAGAGGAGTATGTGAGGAAGTTTGTGACGCTGTCGAAGTATGCTCCAGAGCCGGATGAGCACAGGAAGGCTCGTAAGTTCGAGAGCGGATTGAGGCCAGACATCAGGTCGGCGGTGACACCTCTTCGTCACCGGACCTTCAGAGATGTGGCGGATGTCGCCTTGCTGGTAGAGGCGGACATCAAGGGTAGACAGGCGGGCAGAGACCATAAAGGGAAGAGGCGTGCTGAGGAGCCTCAGAAGAAGGAGGCTGCCCTCCTCAGAAGAAGCAGACCTATGGAGATCGCCGGGGAGCTTCTTCATCTTCGTCAGCTGGGACGAAGTGTGGGTCTTGTGGTCGCTCCCATCCTGGTAGGGAGTGCTACAAGAAGACCGGTGCCTGCTTTAAGTGCGGGTCGATGGAGCACCGGATTGCTCAGTGCCTCAGGCGTCCAGTAGAGGCTCAGGGGATAGAGGTACCGGCTCAGATTCAGGGGCGAGGTCCGATCAGAAGAAGCCTCAGACTCAGGCCCGGGTTTATGCTATGGCTGGAGAGCGTGATCGAGCTGGTGATCGCGTCGTCTCAGGTATTCTCCAGATCCATTCTCGAGATGTGTTTTGTCTGTTTGATTCTGGAGCTACGCATTCCTTTGTCTGCTATGATTTGTTGGATGATCTTGGACTGACTGCTGTGCCTAGTGAGATAGACTTGTGTGTGAGTAGTCCATTAGGTGGGGTTGCCCCTTGTGTGTTGGATTCTGTGTGTAAGGCTTGTCCCATAGTAGTTAGGGACAAGACTTTCTTTGCTGACCTCATCCCGATGCGGATGACCTGTTTTGATGTGATTCTGGGCATGGATTGGCTAGCAGAGCACCATGCCCATATAGATTGTGCAGCGAAGAGGGTGGTGTTCGACTTGCCAGACGGGTCTCGTTTTGCTTTCTCTGGGAATGCAGTTCCATGTGCGCCGGTGATTGTGTCAGCGATGCAGGCAGCCAGTTTCTTGAGGAAGGGCTGCCAGGGCTTCTTATGTTATCTGCCAGAGGTGCGTGAGGGATCTAGCTTGGAGAGCATCCCGATTGTCAGGGAGTTTCCTGAGGTCTTCCAGGACGACGTGCCCGGACTTCCACCAGTGCGAGAGGTGGAGTTCACCATCGATTTAGCGCCAGAGACTCAGCCCATCTCTAGGGCCCCTTACCGTATGAGTCCGGCGGAGTTGAAGGAGCTAAAGGTCCAGCTTCAGGAGCTGTTGGATAAGGGCTTCATACGCCCTAGTGTTTCGCCTTGGGGAGCGCCAGTGCTGTTTGTGAAGAAGAAGGATGGGACCTTCCGTTTGTGCATCGATTACAGAGAGTTGAACAAGGTGACCATCAAGAATCGCTATCCCCTTCCGCGCATCGACGATTTGTTTGACCAGTTGGCGGGTGCCACAGTGTTCTCGAAGATTGATCTTCGTTCAGGCTACCATCAGTTGAGGATTAAGGCCGAGGATGTGCCTAAGTCCGCTTTTAGGACTCGTTATGGTCATTACGAGTTCCTAGTCATGCCGTTTGGTTTGACTAATGCTCCGTCAGTATTCATGGATATGATGAACCGGGTTTTCAAACCCTATTTGGATCAGTTCGTAGTGGTCTTCATAGATGATATCTTGGTGTACTCCAGGAGCGCAGAGGAGCATGAGGAGCATCTGAGGATTGTTTTGCAGACGTGAAGGATCGTGAGCTGTATGCTAAGTTGAAGAAGTGCGACTTCTGGCTTGATCGCGTAGTATTCTTGGGACATGTGGTCTCGAAGGACGGTATTTCAGTGGATCCTGAGAAGATTAGAGCTGTGATGGAGTGGGCGAGGCCCACGAATGTTGCTGAGATTCGCAGTTTCCTTGGGTTAGCTGGGTACTACAGGAAGTTTTAGAGGGTTTTTCTAAGATTGTATCCCCGCTGACCCGTCTGTTGAGGAAGGAGATCAAGTATGAGTGGAGCGAGGCTTGCGAGCAGAGTTTCCAGGAGATTAAGAAGAGACTGACGACGGCACCGATTCTGACTTTGCCTTCTGGGACCGAGGGGTTCGAGGTCTTCTGTGATGCGTCCCATAAGGGACTGGGATGTGTTTTGATGCAGCAGGGTAAGGTAGTGGCTTATGGCTCCCGACAGCTTAAGCCCTATGAGAAGAACTACCCTACCCACGATCTGGAGCTGGCAGCTGTAGTGTTCGCGCTGAAGATTTGGAGACATTATTTATATGGAGCGTCGTGTAAGGTTTACACTGACCACAAGAGCCTCAAGTATTTGTTCACTCAGAAGGAGCTGAACTTGAGACAGAGGAGGTGGCTGGAGCTACTCCATGACTACGATTTAGAGATCCTCTACCACCCGGGTAGAGCGAATGTTGTTGCAGATGCCTTGAGTCGGAGAGGTGCTTCGGGCGTAGCTTGTGCCTTGTCAGGAGTTCAGAGGTCCGCCTTAGAGCTTCAGCGTATGGGAGTTTGGGTAGTCAGACCAGCCAGTGCCAGTGTGATAGCAGCGCTTCAGGTTCAGTCTTCGTTGGTCGACAGGATCCGGGTTGGTCAGGAGGCAGATTCAGCTTTGTGTCGGATCAGAGAGGGGCTGTCTGCAGAGCAGAGTTCAGATTTCAGTGTCTCCAGCGATGGTTGTCTGCGTTTCAGAGACCGTGTATGTGTGCCAGACGATGCAGTGCTGCGCAGAGAGATCCTTCAGGAGGCCCATGGAGCGCCTTATTCAGTTCACCCAGGAGGGGTGAAGATGTATCGAGACCTCAGAGAGTCATTCTGGTGGTCTGGGATGAAGCGTGATATCTCAGAGTTTGTCTCGAAGTGCCAGACCTGTCAGCAGATTAAGGCTGAGCACCAGAGGCCAGCGGGTTTGCTTCAGCCCCTTCCCATTCCTGAGTGGAAGTGGGAGAGTGTGGGGATGGATTTTGTTATGGGTTTGCCCAGGACTCCTTCGGGTTGTGATGCTGTTTGGGTGATAGTTGACCGCCTGACGAAGTCTGCTCATTTTCTGCCGGTGAAGAAGACCTTCAGTCTGGAGCGCCTAGCTCGTTTATATCTGGATGAGATAGTGAGACTTCACGGTGTGCCTACTACTATTGTGTCTGATCGGGACCCTCGTTTTGTTTCGAGATTTTGGTGCAGTTTGCATAAGGCCTTGGGTACGAATTTAGCGTTCAGTTCAGCTTACCATCCTCAGTCGGATGGCCAGACGGAGAGGACTAATCAGGTTTTGGAGGACATGCTTCGCGCATGTGTCCTGGACTTTGGTGGTAGCTGGGAGCAGCATGTGACTCTGATTGAGTTCGCCTACAACAACAGCTTTCAGGCGAGCATTGGTATGGCTCCGTTTGAAGCGTTGTACGGTAGGAGGTGCAGGTCCCCCATCTGTTGGGATGACCTGAAGGAGAGGGTCTTGGTTGGACCCGAGCTGGTTCAGGGAGCGGTAGAGAAGATCAGGACGATTCGGGAGCGTTTGCTTGTTGCTCAGAGCAGACAGAAGTGCTATGCAGATCAGAGGCGCAGGCCGCTTGAGTTTGATGTTGGTGATCATGTCTATCTGCGAGTGTCGCCGGTCAGAGGCGTGGTTCGGTTTGGGAAGCGTGGGAAGCTTAGCCCGAGGTTCGTTGGACCGTTTGAGATTCTGGAGAGGATTGGCCCTGTGGCTTACCGTTTGGCGTTGCCACCTGCTTTGTCTGCTGTTCACGGAGTTTTCCATGTGTCTATGTTGAGGAAGTATCTGCATGATCCGTCTCATGTGATCGACTACAGCCAGCTTCAGCTGAGAGAGGACTGCAGCTTCGAGGCGGTGCCTACTCGTATTCTAGCCAGGGACGTCCGTCAGCTTCGTAGCAAGACCCTGCCTATGGTGAAGGTCCAGTGGTCAGATCAGTTAGAGAGTGAAGCTACGTGGGAGCTCGAAGATGAGCTGCGTGCCAAGTTTCCCTCTCTGTTCGAGCAGTAAGGTGAGTTAATCTCGAGGACGAGATTCTTTTAAGGGGGAGGTGATGTTATAACCCGCATAATTCATACCTTAGGTTATACCAGTTGTAATGTTTTTCTGAGTTGGATTATTGATTTCTTTGCTGTCAGTTGGGACTCCGGTGGTATTCTTTTAATTGCCAAGGGCGAGGAGGTCATTACCCCTGCTATTTAAGGTAATCAGATTATTTGATAATAAGTAAAGGAATTACTTATTTATTTTCCTTCTTAATCACTTTTAATTCCCGATCAATTCATTCACGTCAGTTCAGTCGTGAGGAGCGCCTCTCATCGTGGTTTGAACGACAGTTTTCTCTGCCCTCTCTCTCTCTCTCAATTTCTCACTTTGCTGAAACGGTGAATGTTCTGCTGCAATCAGATTGGAGATCTTCGCTGCTGTGTGTTCCGCCTTCGTTACTCAGGTTTGGATTCTCTGATTGTGTCGGTCGGTGTTGCGTTCTTCCCTCTTCTGTTTCCTGATTTTTGAAACTTCGAATTGCTGAATTCAGAGACAACGGGGTTGCTGTCGATCTGTGGTTTGCGCGGGCTGTGAGCTGTTGCGAATTGTTGGACTCTCTGCACATTGGGTTCAGGTTCGTATTGCAGATTAAGGGTTGTGTTGTCTCGGTTTGTCTCTTCCGTTTTTCTGATTTTGGATTATCATTTATGGGAATTCAGTGGCTGTTCGGTTCGGCCTGGTTGAGGAATTGTTCGTTGCTGTTGTTGCTGCATTCTGTGGATTTTCTACACTCTGAACTGAGGTAGGTGGTTACTCGATTCGGTTTGGAAGTTCAGCCATGGGGATTGCAACGGTTCTGTTTTGTGTGTGAATTCTGTTTGTGATGTCTGTTTGGTTGCGTTTTGGAATGGTTAAAACCCCATGGTTTCCTGTTTTAATGTCTGGTTTGGTGTGTGTGCTTAATTGGCATTTTAAGGCTTTGATTTGTGTTGTTCTTCTGCTCTGTTCGTCTTCTGGAAACTGCATTTTTCGCACTGTCCGAACTTCCGTCCGAGCTTTGAAGTTCGGACAGTGCGTTTCTGCCTTTCTGATTTGCGAGTTCGGGGTATGTCCGAACATCTGTCCGAACTTGGATGTTCGGACACACCCTCAGGTTTTCCCTCTGGTTTAAGTTCGACCTGTGTTCGAACTTCGACGTCCGGACACAAGGTCGGACCTTCCGCGTGTTTTCCCGTAAAACTTGTCCGAACATCCGTCCGAACTTGGATGTTCGGACATGCTGAACTCTTCTATCTGATTTCAACTCGACTTGTGTCCGAACATTGATGTCCGGACACAAGTTCGGACATTTGGCTTTCTCTGGTTTCTGAGTCTCGACTTGTGTCCGAACTTCGATGTCCGGACACAAGTTCGGACACCCCTCTGTTTTCAGCATAACTTCTTCGTTTGAACTCCGATTTGAGTGCCGTCTGCGGCATTGGTTTCCTTATGACCTGTGCTACTGATTTATGAGTGTTTTGGCATATTTAAATGCAACTTTGCTTCTGATTAAGCAACCTTTCTGTTTTGGGACATTGCACTTTGTTTCTGAGCCGTGAATGGCTGGGTCGAGCTATTCCGTGGTATACCATGTAGACGTCGTTCTGAGTGTGGGTCATTCCCTTTCTGTTCTGTGGGGTTGACGAACCCTTTGGCTCTTTCGAGTCATTTCTGCGTTGCCGAGAGACCTGGTATGGTCTATGGGTCTTTGACCCTTCTGAGTGTGTGCATTGTGTTTTGTCCCCTTTCTGTTTAAGTGCTCTGACTGTTTCTGAAATGGGAACCCCTTGTGTTCCACTCTGCTTCTGTTTCTGAAAGCTTCGGACTATCTGAGAATTTGCATAAGATGTTTATCTTCTCTTCTTCTGATTTCAATTGTTTTGAGCGACCTTGCTGATGACGGTCGCCGCTTACTGGGCATAGTTGTGTGCTCATTCCCCTACTTATAACATTTTTGCAGATTGATCAGCGAGGATCATCCTAAGTTCTGGAGCTATAGCAATTAGCTTTTATGTTCTTTCAGTTTGATACTCTGAGATGTTGAAGCCTTCGGGCCTTATGCTTTTGACTTTTGTTTCTGACTCGGTTTTGTATTTGGGATTTGGTATTAGTTCCGCTGTATTTGAATACATTGGTTTACAATGTTTACGTAAACTTCGTTTTGGGCCTTTATTGCGTTGGAGTGTTTTAGAGCCTTGCGTTATTAGGTAGTAATACGCGGCGTGTAGCACCCTTAACTCTTAGGCCGGTTTTAGGGGTGTTACACAACACATCCACACTTAACAAATCATCCAATGATTCCTTTAACCCTAGAGTGGCTCTCCTCTAAAACGGAGCTACTTCCTTAATGAACGACACGTACCCATTAATCGGGTTATCCTTAAACGCCTCTTGTCACAAACTGGGATTCATTTCCATGATCCACACACTCCATATCCTACAGCATATCACATTCCTCACACAGCAAACACAACAACATTTCTCTCGTTTCGACGTACACGTGTTAACATCGAGTTCATTTTAAACATCTAACATAAACATATCTTAGCATAGCAAGGGAAATTGCCTAGCACAATAACAACTCATAACACCATAAGATTTGTTCACACAGGGAACCTTCCACCATAGTTAGTATATATAGTGAGCCTAGAGATTATTGTCAATCTCATGCTAAGCTCGTTACCAACCTCGTTACCGTCCAGTTATATCGAACGGTTAACTTAAACCCAAGGTGTGTCGGATATAGTAATCCCAAGCACACCGAAATAACATTCGTATGCCCCTGTGGCCCGACGTGAGTCAGTAATTAGCTTTGGATAAGCTAAGGGAAGGTAGAAACCAAATTGGAATACAACCTATACATACACCAAGAGAGCCGAACCGGATATGACATCGACTCCCGTCCATCACACGCGTGGCCGGAACAACCGGACTCCTCACCCCCCATTAGTACATATACACTTATAAATAAGTAGTTAGAGATCCATTATGGAGCCTACCACATCCACACACCATACGGTATCATAACCGAGTTAAGCACACAAGGGAGGTTCACACACTTGCATGCAACAACAACATCCAACTAACTCACACATAGCCGTGGTTAGCACGTTCCCAAGGTTTGGCCCGTCAACTCCGAATACCGATCACTCATGTGTTCCTAGTTTTGGTTAGCTAAGGTTTAACACATATTTGAGGTTAAATGGTATCGGAGGCCAAATTCGCCACATAAATGAATTACTATAAACTCATTACATGTTTTAATCTTACAAGGTGGCAAACACTCAGAAAAACATATTGGCATACAAGCCGGTGTAATCCGGTAGGACACAGGTTGCAAGAAAACCATACCTGTCACCGGGGTCCACTTTACCACGTCCACTTATGTTCCTCGAGCAATTCTCGAACAACTGACAACATTACATGTACTTTTATTACATTGGGGTAACATGTTTGTTTAAAGTCTAATGCTTATAACTTTTCCCCCGTTAACTTGGTTAAATAACTTTACATTTTTAACATGTTTCACTCTTTCATTTTACTTCAACTTTTCACCCACCAAATTGTGACTATAACTCACCTAACATGTCCTACACAACCTTATAACATCATTATCCATCAATCCCCATCATTAGACATCTTTTAATAGCCTAAAACAACAATTTTAGAGTGGTCCGGGACTTGGTCCTTACCTTAAGTCCCGGACCAACACTTAATGAAACTCTCGGCCTATTTAATTAGGGTGGTCCGGGACTTTGTACTCACCCCAAGTCCCGGACCGTTACATGGAAAAACTCACGGCCTGTTTTGATATATGGTCCGGGACTTTAACCATTAACCAAGTCCCGGACCCAAGCTACAGAATGCTATATTTGCATTTTTCTAACCTTGTTGCACTATTTTTCCACCTCCATTAATTACCCAAACTTCATACATGAACTTAGGCATACTCTAATACCAAAATATCACTTTGATTCTCCTTACAACATTGTCTTTCTTTTTTTTTTGCATAATTTTGGGCCGTCCGACCCACCGTCCGACCCACAGCTGGGTCGGACCATTCCAGAAACTTTTCCCGTCTGCTAAATACTCATGTCCGACCCATGTCCGACCCAACCATCTGGGTCGGACCATTCCAGAAACATCAACGGGTAACTTAACAGAGGCTGTCCGACCCACCCTGGGTCGGACCACTGGGTCGGACAACATCAGAAGTTGTCCAAAACTTGTCACTTTCTCCAAACTTTTACTCAAGCCTCCTAATGTGTTCTAACATCATTTGGCACCCTTAACCCTTCACATAACATCCATAAAACTCATTTATAACTCCTTAAACACTTACTCTCTTCTTACCAAAATTCCAAACACTTATATTGTTTTCTCCTTAAGATTTCTAAGTGGTATCTTACCTATAATGACCACTATACCAAGGTGTTTCCTCTACACCTTAACATCATCTCTCAAGCTTCTTTTCTTACTAACTAAACCTCCTTTTTCACATCTTACCTATACATCACTTTTCCTGGATATCAACATACATGAACCTTAAACAATCCTAGTTCACCAAAAAACTTCCTTAAAACACTTAGAACTTCTTACACGTTTCCCAAATTGGCCATAGCTTCTCTAGTATATACCCACATCCAAACACTTAGTTGTTACCTTAATCATTCAAGAACACTAAAATCCATCAAACACATTTTTATACACAAACTTCAACATTAGCACTACATCACAATATAGTGCATAAACTTAAATGCTTGGCACTTAGGCCCTTAAATAACATGGCTCTTAGGCCCTTAATTACATGGCTCTTAGGCCCTTAAATTGCATAAACCTTAAACACTGAATTTCCACAATATATAAGCCTTTGACCGCAATTCACACACCAAAAGATGTTCCTTTACTAGTCTCCTTGAGAAACCCTTACTAAGTCATCACCATTTGCTTTAGGTAGTTTATAGCAAGCATTAAAAGCTATTTTCCTAAGGCATTAAACCACATTGAGATAGCACATTTACCTCTTTTCCTCACAAACTTCTTCTGTTTCCTCATTAAACACCGGTAGGCATTTATTCCTTGTCAACTAGTAAACAATATACCAACATTGAAATGAGTATATAAGCTTTAAGTCATCTCATTGTAAACCCTAGGTTTACATTATTTCAAAAAACATTATAATGTAGTTTTTTTACCTTGGATGGGAAAGAGAGCTTGAATATATATCAAGAGAGGACTCCACCAAGCCCTTGGAAGATCAAATGAAGCTAAAACAAGCAAGGTAAAGACACCATGGTGAGATGAATTTTCGGCCATGTACTAAAAGGAGAGGAAACTTGATTTTTCTTTGATATTCCTTACCTAGAAGCAAAGGAGAACAATAATATGTGAAAGGTGAGCTCAAGCTCCATCAATGGTGATATCTCCTTGGCACCGAAATTGAGTTCTTGAAGATTTGAAAAGATAGAAGTGTGTAGAGCTTGCTCAATAGAAGAATGGTGGTCTTGGAATTGAATTGGACATGGAGCTAGGAGTTACAAGTGGTCAAAGATGGAAAACAATGGTGGTGTTGGTGTTGCTGTAGCAGCTCGTAAAAGAGAGCAAGAAGGGAGGTGGAGACGTGTGAAATAAGGAGGAAAGGAGAAATGAAGATAGAAACTTGCTTTAAAGATTTGTTTAAAAGGTAACTTTTCCTTTTTACCTTCTCACCCTTCCTTCATTAATTGATTTTTATGTGGTGACTCACCTTGATAAAAAAACCGGCCACCTTTAGTTAGAAGGGTGTTTTGGTCTTGTTGACAATCAACTTACTTATAATAACATATGTACAAACTAGCTTATAAAAGTTACTATTCACAAAACAAAGCACATAGAGTGAAATTTTTGATTTCCCATTGATATAGCCACCCAAAGTGATACTATATAGTACATGTTAATAAAGAGTAATGTGGACATTTAGCCATTCAAAACTCATTTAACAAGACATTTTTCAAAAAACGTGCTTTAAGACTCTAAAGCACTTTTTGGTTTAACTTGTTTTCTGGTGGTCTCTTCTTTCTTTGTAATTGATTTAATATGTTCATTAACATATTTATAAAGTATTGGTATGACCATTAGGTCTTATACAAATTTATCCCAAGCTTAAAGCACGTTTTGCTTTATTGACTTTAAGGTATTTTCTTGTGTTTTGTTTGGTTTCATGTCTACCAAAGTTTCCTAAGGACTTAATTAGCCTTATAAAGTCATAATTAAATATTTTCAGTCTTGGTAGGCTTTGGGTCCTAACCAAGTTCACTCCAAGCGAGCATGTTTTGCTAAAACCGTGTCTTAGTGTTTATTGTGTTTTTACCATGGTTTAAATGGTTCATTTATGTTTCTAAGGCACGTTTTAGCCTTTAAATACCATAGTTTAACATTTACACAACATACCAAGGTTTGGGGTATTTCAATCTACCCCCCTTAAAGAACTTCGTCCTCGAAGTTCACATTTCCTCGCATCATTGGATTAGAATACGGGAATTACTTATAGCCATAAAACTTCCATTACCAACACCCTTTACATCCAACCTCAGACTTAATGGTCCAGGCAACATATCCACATTATACATAAAAATATCTACTCACACGGTAACCTCGAACTTAATGGTCCGGGTACCTTCACCACACTTGCACTTACATAATATCCCTCAGACTCTTAGGTCTGGGTGACATAACCACATTTGGACTCGTAGGCCCGGGTAACACAATCAATTCAGAACCCACCACATTAGAACTCAAGGTCTAAAATATATTTATTATTATTCCACACAACATGTCTTAGCATGTATATCAAACAGAAATACCTTTTTCCATATCTCATGGGCTCCAGTCCATGTTGAGTACATATACACTATGATCCCGCAGAACCGGTCGCGATGGACACCTTCTGGTCCCGGTTCCTTTGGGAGATTAAAACATCACAGACATGTTTAAAATATATACTTCTCATGTCACCGGTCCGAAGACAAAGGCTCGTACGTCTTCAGCTCGTGAGCAAGTACTACAAAAATACTCTTTACTAGGTTAAGTATAGGAAGATCTTTTATTCAAAATATTAATCGATTATTTGAAAACACCAGTTGAAAATCCTTTTGAAAACACCACACAACTCCAAGTCCAATTTATGCTCCTTGTATTTTTCTTAACATGGTTGTTTGTGACCACTTACAGGGAGCTTCAAGAGACATCCAACCCTGATGTGATCAGCATCAGTTGAACTATCTTTCCACCCCAATTTGTGTTCGGCTTCCCTTGATCTCATGATAATCAAGTTTCACCTCCCACTTCTTTTTCAACCAACAAACTAATTCAAGGTATCCCATTTTCTATCTTTAAATCCTTCTCGTCATAATCATTACATCTCCAAGGAATAGAACTCCGTCTATCAATCATCACCCAAATCCAACTTAATTCAAGTTACCTAGGGAATTTAATTCTCACTAGGTTCTATGTCGATCTCATACCCCTCATAAATCACAACACTGTATATATACATATTTTTTATCAAATACAATACATGGTTTACATTTATGCACCGTCGGGGTTTAGTTCCCCGGGAGTTTCTTTACTCCCTTCCACTTGTACTCTCACGCACCACTGTTAACAAAATAAACACACTTCCCACAATGGTATTCGCATCTTCTGTGCGCAATTACCACAATTTAACCACAATAAATACGTATGTTTATATAACACACGCGCCAACCATCATAACAAATCATTTTTTGCTATGCACAACCCCGTTCACGTACACTTGTACGGTAAAACACACTAAGTGGTTTTGCGCTCTACCCCCCTTAAAAGGGATTATGCCCACGTAATCAATCACTAAACCTTGGCTTAAAAATGTTCTGCCGTCGTGAAGTGTTTTGACTTCCACGCGGTCTATTACACAATGGATTCTGATTAGAGGATCTTAACCATATTAGCGATTTAGTTCCTAAACCAAGAATTCGCATTGGAGTTGTAACTCATGACCGGTTTCGGTCCTGGCCTGTGAGGCTTTTAGGCATTGATAGCTAGCCATTTTTCATATTCACCATGTATATTCGGCATTTGATGCATGGGCTCACTGGCCTCTGCTGCGCCATTCTGATAATTATAGGGTTAGTTCGCCCCATTCGTTACTGTTACTGTATTGTACATCTCCAATGTATTACCCTTATCTTGGTAACGATTCGGTGAGTTATACACTTTCTATCCACTTCCATAACAATTTACTGTGTATACCACTATGTATTTCACAATGATTGACTTGTTCCCTTCCGACTTACAGTCGGTTGAGATTGAGCTACTACCTAGTGTGTAGTGCTCTCTCAGGTATTTAAACATTTGGGGTATATTCCATACCGATATTTGGCAGTTAGTGCTGCTATAGTCACTTGCTGTTAATCATGTCTCCACATTTGGTTTTGTACAAGTACTCCTTTATTGGTGCGGCCTTGCATTTCCTATGCATCGGCCTTTATAACATTATTCCTCCACAATTAACATGTTTCCAATTCCTAGCTATCCCACTCGATCATTACTGCGCAAGTGCAATACCAAAACACTCAGTCATACAGAGTGCAGAGGCGTAAACTCTTGACAGCAAATCTCTCATGTGATTCGCATGGAATTCACACTGTGTTTCATTGAGATTCCGATCTCGTAATACTGGCTACTGGCTTACTGCCGAGTTTGTTTATCATCACTTATCTTGTATCTCCACTGAGTTTAACTCATAACTGGTCTTATCTGCCACATTATTACTCAATAACATTGATACAACGGGCGCTTATTGCGCACCATATCCTTACTCATTATACAACATCAAATTATACTGCATCTGCTATTATATTAGCTTCCGCTTTTACGCTGGGTTTATCTGGCCATTTATTTGGCTGATTTTTGAATATACTACTAATTTTTTTCCTTGAGCGTTGTTCGCTACACATTTAGCTTCACACTCCTATGGTGATTGTTATCAGACTTATTACTCTTCCTGTGTACACAACTGGTATGAGCACTTCTTTTCGTATTATTTTATTCAAATCATCCTGGGGTAATAACAACATGGTCAACCCTTAACATATTCCTTGAACTTGGTTCATATAGCTACCGCTCCTGCGGTCTCACAATATCCAGAGGTATCCCCACTCTTAATGCAGTGGTTCGTTCTCCGCTCTATTTACTTGTAGAGCATATACTTCTGCAACTGATCAATTTACATACCACAAGTTGTTGTGGCTTATAAGCCTTACTGTCACGATTCCTTCCAAGTTATCTATTTGGCAACTTAGAGTTCTTCTGTTAAGTGGGTTTACCTTCAGTGTTTAATCCGGTAATTGTTTCAACTCTTGCTTTTCAATTATATTGCTTCATCCAACAATGTTTAATCCAAATACCCCTCAAGGATAGCTCCTGGGTGTTATCAAAATATGCCATTACATTTGGCTTGTACTTATGGGTACTTTCAGTAAACTACACCTTCTCCAATGTCTTTATATAACAGTCGGTGCACTTCGCACCTCCGTGTCTTAAATATTCCTTGCACACATTCACTGATCCTTCATCTCTTTAATTTAGCTGGGTTCCTTTACTTCAACCATTCATGGTAATCCTTAGCTCTCTTGTTTGACTTACACTGCTGACCGTAGAACGGATCGACTACTTCCCGTGTTCTGGACTCTACTCGTACACATATATGGGGTATCATACTGATACATTACTACTACCCAACTAACCTATAAGTAGGTCTGTCAGGCCCACATGCTCCTATCGTATGCGGTCGTCCCACAACACAGTTGGTACACTTGTAGTGTCGCACACGCCTAGGTGAAGTAGTATTCTATTGTCAATCCCTTATATACCGTGACAATATCATTCTGTGCTTCCCGAACTTAATCGAGGAAAGTTGTCCATTGTTGCATCCTTGTCAACTGTCCTTGGTTCTATTGGTTTGGTTTAAAAGAAGGTTGGAAAGAAGTGTTGGTTTGAAAGAAAATCTGGTTTTGAAAAGAAAAGGGTTTGAGTAAATCTGGGTTTAAAAAAATTTTCATGTTTCACAACATCTTCTTACCTTAGCCAAGTCTAGCTTCTTGCTGACTGGTGTACTTCCAATTACAGAGGTTAGGCTAACAGGCCCTTCCCACTGTTATGACGATCACATTTAACTTTCTAGTACTCTACCAAGCACTTGTAGTGGTTATAAATTTCCCGAACAGCCCTGTTATAGCAAGTGTGCCATGCTAACTGGCTATCGGTTTAACACATACTGATTGTGGTATTGTTTTTACCCATATTGTCATCAGTGGCCTTGTTGGCCCTCACTGATCTCACTGTCCTGACAATAAATTTTCTAAGTACTTCTCGCCGTCTCTACATGATAATCATCAACTAGGGTGTTTCCCACTCTGGGAGACCCCTTTTCCTTAATATTGTATCCTCTTTATATTACGTTGTCGTTCCTTAATCGGTTGACATACCGTTAGTGTATTATTTATCAACTGTGGTTCCGTAGATACTCATCTCGGGTTTCATTAATCCACTTCTTGCCTGTTGCACGGTCGGTGCGTTGCAAGCTGGTTATTCTCGACTGCTCTGCATGTCGACCCAGGTTGCCGGAAATTCTATTCTCTTATACACAAAATTCTTCATTCTTCGCTTTAAATGCGGTTAACATTGTTCAGATGGAAACCGTCTCCGGGATTCCCACTTTCGGGATCTACCGTTTGACAGGTTCTCCGTACCCTAAAGGTATTTAATAACAGCCAGATCGGGTATTCCCGAGTAAGAGTGGACTTCCATCTCTCTGGCGTTGTTTCCCCAAGTTATATACAGGGATCGTGGAGGGCGGGAAGGATATAGTAGGTTTCCAGTATTCACTGGTAGTTCCTTTCTAGCGTACCTCTCACGCTATCACTCAACCCTTAACCCAAAGTACTTAAATCCTAACTCGGTACTTCCTAAGCTCGGTAATTCAGTCATCAGAGCGATACTTCGCTCTGATACCACTTTTTGTAACACCCCAACTACACCATACACTTAACAACACATTGCAGCGGAAACTCAACTCATCACATTACATAACTCAATGGTGTTACACGCCGTTAACCACCCACGGGGCTAACAAGGCTAACACTTGTACATTGTATCGGTCTGATGGACTAGATTTCCGAGCAACTATACAATACAATCCTTATTCCATTTCCAACATTTATTATACACAAACTCTCCCACTGTATCGAGTATTTACAACTAATGCCGATAACAATTTCGGTCTTACTACACCTACTGTATATATACACTTAAATGAATACCCATGTACAATGACTACCCCGTCCTACTCTCGAACGGCTTCCAGCTCTCTGTACCTGAAATAGGAAAAGAAGAGAAGGGTGGCCCCCAAGGGGCTCAGCACCTTTGCTGGTATGGTAATCCCGCAGCCCACATGCTACCGGGCCACGCACAACTAATTGTCGTCTTAGCATGCGATTGATTATATTTAAATCATGCATACAAACCATAAACACACAACACTTGCATACACCCAACAATAGGGCTCAACATATATCCAACACATCCACACTTAACAAATCATCCAATGATTCCTTTAACCCTAGAGTGGCTCTCCTCTAAAACGGAGCTACTTCCTTAATGAACGACACGTACCCATTAATCGGGTTATCCTTAAACGCCTCTTGTCACAAACTGGGATTCATTTCCATGATCCACACACTCCATATCCTACAGCATATCACATTCCTCACACAGCAAACACAACAACACTTCTCTCGTTTCGACGTACACGTGTTAACATCGAGTTCATTTTAAACATCTAACATAAACATATCTTAGCATAGCAAGGGAAATTGCCTAGCACAATAACAACTCATAACACCATAAGATTTGTTCACATAGGGAACCTTCCACCATAGTTAGTATATATAGTGAGCCTAGAGATTATTGCCAATCTCATGCTAAGCTCGTTACCAACCTCGTTACCGTCCAGTTATATCGAACGGTTAACTTAAACCCAAGGTGTGTCGGATATAGTAATCCCAAGCACACCGAAATAACATTCGTATGCCCCTGTGGCCCGACGTGAGTCAGTAATTAGCTTTG
This sequence comes from Limonium bicolor, assembly GCA_023374045.1. NCBI lineage: Eukaryota > Viridiplantae > Streptophyta > Magnoliopsida > Caryophyllales > Plumbaginaceae > Limonium > Limonium bicolor. Next base: position 205,711,425 of record CM041782.1, read on the forward strand.
GATAAGCTAAGGGAAGGTAGAAACCAAATTGGAATACAACCTATACATACACCAAGAGAGTCGAAGGATATGACATCGACTCCCGTCCATCACACGCGTGGCCGGAACAACCGGACTCCTCACCCCCCATTAGTACATATACACTTATAAATAAGTAGTTAGAGATCCATTATGGAGCCTACCACATCCACACCATACGGTATCATAACCGAGTTAAGCACACAAGGGAGGTTCACACACTTGCATGCAACAACAACATCCAACTAACTCACACATAGCCGTGGTTAGCACGTTCCCAAAGTTTGGCCCGTCAACTCCGAATACCGATCACTCATGTGTTCCTAGTTTTGGTTAGCTAAGGTTTAACACATATTTGAGGTTAAATGGTATCGGAGGCCAAATTCGCCACATAAATGAATTACTATAAACTCATTACATGTTTTAATCTTACAAGGTGGCAAACACTCAGAAAAACATATTGGCATACAAGCCGGTGTAATCCGGTAGGACACAGGTTGCAAGAAAACCATACCTGTCACCGGGGTCCACTTTACCACGTCCACTTATGTTCCTCGAGCAATTCTCAAACAACTGACAACATTACATGTACTTTTATTACATTGGGGTAACATGTTTGTTTAAAGTCTAATGCTTATAACTTTTCCCCCGTTAACTTGGTTAAATAACTTTACATTTTTAACATGTTTCACTCTTTCATTTTACTTCAACTTTTCACCCACCAAATTGTGACTATAACTCACCTAACATGTCCTACACAACCTTATAACATCATTATCCATCAATCCCCATCATTAGACATCTTTTAATAGCCTAAAACAACAATTTTAGAGTGGTCCGGGACTTGGTCCTTACCTTAAGTCCCGGACCAACACTTAATGAAACTCTCGGCCTATTTAATTAGGGTGGTCCGGGACTTTGTACTCACCCCAAGTCCCGGACCGTTACATGGAAAAACTCACGGCCTGTTTTGATATATGGTCCGGGACTTTAACCATTAACCAAGTCCCGGACCCAAGCTACAGAATGCTAATTTGCATTTTTCTAACCTTGTTGCACTATTTTTCCACCTCCATTAATTACCCAAACTTCATACATGAACTTAGGCATACTCTAATACCAAAATATCACTTTGATTCTCCTTACAACATTGTCTTTCTTTTTTTTTGCATAATTTTGGGCCGTCCGACCCACCGTCCGACCCACAGCTGGGTCGGACCATTCAAGAAACTTTTCCCGTCTGCTAAATACTCATATCCGACCCATGTCCGACCCAACCATCTGGGTCGGACCATTCCAGAAACATCAACGGGTAACTTAACAGAGGCTGTCCGACCCACCCTCGGTCGGACCACTAGGTCGGACAACATCAGAAGTTGTCCAAAACTTGTCAAACTTTCTCCAAGCTTTTCCTCAAGCCTCCTAATGTGTTCTAACATCATTTGGCACCCTTAACCCTTCACATAACATCCATAAAACTCATTTATAACTCCTTAAACACTTACTCTCTTCTTACCAAAATTCCAAACACTTATATTGTTTTCTCCTTAAGATTTCTAAGTGGTATCTTACCTATAATGACCACTACACCAAGGTGTTTCCTCTACACCTTAACATCATCTCTCAAGCTTCTTTTCTTACTAACTAAACCTCCTTTTTCACATCTTACCTATACATCACTTATTCCTTGGATATCAACATTACATGAACCTTAAACAACTTCCTAGTTCACCAAAACTTCCTTAAAACACTTAGAACTTCTTACACGTTTTCCCAAATTTGGCCATAGCTTCTCTAGTATATACCCACATCCAAACACTTAGGTTTTTACCTTAATTCATTCAAGAACACCTAAAATCCATCAAACACATTTTTATACACAAACTTCACACATTTAGCACTACATCACAATATAGTGCATAACTTAAATTGCTTGGCACTTAGGCCCTTAAATAACATGGCTCTTAGGCCCTTAAATTACATGGCTCTTAGGCCCTTAAATTGCATAAACCTTAAACACTGAATTTCCACAATATATAAGCCTTTGACCTGCAATTACACACACCAAGACATATGTTCCTTTACTAGTCTCCTTGAGAACACCTTACTAAGTCATTCACCATTTGCTCTTTAGGTAGTTTTAGCAAGCATTAAAAGCTCATTTCTCCTAAGGCATTAAACCACATTGAGATAGCACATTTACCTCTTTTCCTCACAAACTTCTTTCTTGTTTCCTCATAAAACCGGTAAGGCATTTCATTCCTTGTCAACTAGTAAACAATATACCAACATTGAAATGAGTATATAAGCTTTAAGCTTCATCTCATTGTAAACCCTAGGTTTACATTATTTCAAAAACATTAATGTAGTTGTTTTACCTTGGAATGGAAAGAGAGCTTGAATATATATCAAGAGAGGACTCCACCAAGCCCTTGGAAGATTCAAATGAAGCTAAAACAAGCAAGGTAAAGACACCATGGTGAGGTGAATTTTCGGCCATGTACTAAAAGGAGAGGAAACTTGAATTTTCTTTGAGATTCCTTACCTAGAAGCAAAGGAGAACAATAATATGTGAAAAGGTGAGCTCAAGCTCCATCAATGGTGAATCTCCTTGGCACCGAAATTGAGTTCTTGAAGATTTGAAAAGATAGAAGTGTAGAGCTTGCTCCAACTAGAAGAATGGTGGTCTTGGAATTGAATTTGGACCATGGAGCTAGGAGTTACAAGTGGTCAAAGATGGAAAACAATGGTGGTGTTGGTGTTGCTGTAGCAGCTCGTAAAAGAGAGCAAGAAGGGAGGTTGGAGACGTGTGAAATGAAGGAGGAAAGGAGAAATGAAGATAGAACTTGCTTTAACAAGATAATTGTATTAAAAGGTAACTTTCTCCTTTTTACCTTCCTACCCTTCCTTTCCTTAATTGATTTTTACATGTTGGTGACTCACCTTGATAAAAACCGGCCACCATTTAGTTAGAAGGGTGTTTTGGTCTTTGTTGACCAATCAACTTACTTATAATAACATATGTTACAAACTAGCTTATAAAAGTTACTATTCACAAAAACAAAGCACATAGAAGTGAAATTTTTGATTTCCCATTGATATAGCCACCCAAATGTGATACTATATAGTACACATGTTAATTAAAGAGTAATGATGGACATTTAGCCATTCAAAACTCATTTACAAGACAATTTTTCAAAAACGTGCTTTAAGACTCCTTAAAGCACTTTTTGTGTTTTAACTTGTTTTCAAGCTTGGTTTTCTTTGGTAATTGATTTAATATGTTCATTAACATATTTATAAAGTATTGGTATGACCATTTGGTCTTATACAAATTTATCCCAAGCTTAAAGCACGTTTTTGCTCTTATTGACTTTAAGGTATTTTCTTGTGTTTTGTTTGGTTTCATTGTCTACCAAAGTTTCCTAAGGACTTAATTAGCCTTATAAAGTCATAATTAAATATTTTCAATCTTGGTAGGCTCTTTGGGTCCTAACCAAGTTCACTCCAAGCTTAGAGCATGTTTTTGCTCAAACCGTGTCTTAGTGTTTTATTGTGTTTTTACCATGGTTTAAATGGTTCATTTATGTTTCTAAGGCACTTTTTAGCCTTTAAATACCATAGTTTAACATTTACACAACATACCAAGGTTTGGGGTATTTCAATATATTGTTGTTTTACAGTTTCAACATTGAATTATTTGTATGGAAACGAATTGCATGCTCTCGACCAAATAATGAATGGTCCGAGGGTGCATGACAGTCAGGTAATAACATACTCAGCAGGGGCTGATTCCATACCACAAACTACCATTTTTGCAGGTATGCAACTTCCGTGTCGCAAAGAGAGTGACGCGCTGGGTAGTTTGATTACTGTTATTTAAACATGCACTGTTGCATTTTAATACGAACCTAGAAACATGTAGGTTTTGGATACGTAGAAAGCTCACTGTGAATGTATTTTATATTGGTTTTGGGAGTTTAGATCTATCTCTTGTTGTCACTGCGAGAAAATGTTTTGTATTTAAGAGCTTATCAGGAAGCACGTTATTACTCGTATGGGCGAGCAAGAACGGTGACACCAGTAGTCAATTTTTGAGATTACCGCTGCGATTATATTGTTAAGTAAGATGATTAGGAGCCGAATAGAGTAGGGGTGTTACACCTTGTGTCATCTTCATTAATGACTAACCTCCCTTAGGTGTCACTTTATCATTCGACAACAGTTGGAACCAATGAGGGTGAAACACGTGTCCTAACCTTATTAATTATTCTTGTCCTTATATAATCATGAAGATGATAAGGCTTATCACCTTAATAATGAGGGGAGGCCACACATGGAGGGAGGAGATTAATCCAAGCAAAATATCTATGATCCAAGGGCTGTAAGTGAAGACATCTTTCTTAACCTCATCACTATTCACTATTCTTATCTTATTCTCATTATTAACCATGCCACTTGTCTCCTTCATTTAATATGGCCGGTTACACATGGATGGATGGGATTAGAGCTTGGCTAGGTGTCTCTCATCTAAGGGCTCCTTAAGGATAAGGCTTATCTCTTTAATCATTACACTTAGTTAATGAAGTAAAATGAACTCTTTTTGGAGTCCACTCACCCCATCTATAAGAGGGAGCTGGGTTCTGATTTCCTCGCCTTCTTCACACACCCTCACGCCATTAGAATACCATAGAAGCTAATAGAACACAACACCCACCATTAAAGAAGAGAATTCAAGCTAGAAATCAAGGAAAAACAAGATTTCAAGAAGGGAGAAGCAGATGATGACCTTGGGCGAATTGGTTGGTGGAATAAATTGATTCAATTAGCTAAGGAACTTGTAAGGTCATGGCTAAAATGGCAAGGAGAGTTCAGGTAACATTTATGCTCACCAAAAACTCACCTTAAGGCATGTTTTCTCTTTGATTTCTCTAGATCTGTCCACTTCGAACCATAAATGATATTAAGCTGAAATTTTGACAGTGTTCTTAGATAGTTATTACTAGAATACGATAAAAAATTCAGGAGAAAATAATTTTAGGAAGTAAGATAATTTCTAGGAAACTTTTAGGAAGGAAAAATGTGTTTTAAGACTCTATGAGTGATTTCGATGGGATTTTGTTGAGTTTGGTGTGTTATTCTACCCATAAGAACTCATAATAATTGATTATAGGTGGTGGGAACTCGTGGTTAGACATAAAAATGCTAGGTTGAGGTGGGAGGGCTTAAATGACGCTTTAAGCCTTGAGACTTAGTTAAATAGGTTTACGAGGTTAATTTGAGCTGAAATGTTAAGGGTAATATTATATTGTGAATTTAGATTCATGGTAAAAAATTCAGGTCGAAACTCCTTTGGGAAGTCATTCGAATTACTAGGAAGTGATTTGGGTTAAAGGTGTGCTTTAAGCTTGTATAAGTGTAATTGTGTGTTGGTTATTGGATTTAATGGTTTATCTGGTCATTATAGTCCTAATATGACTTGTGTTTTAATTTTTTTAAGATATGGTGAAGTGTAAACTATATAAGGAAGTTCTGTAAGGTTATGTATGTTTGTTAAAACTTGGAAAGAAGGAAAATTGTGTTTAAGTGTGGTTTTGGGTGTTTTGTTGCTTGGTTTAGCCTTGAAAGGGTTGGAATGATATTGGTTTGACTATTTATCAGGAAATATGATGTGGATATCTTAACCGCTTTTCTAAGGATGATTGTGTGTAATATTCTTCGGGATGGTTTTGGAAATGATTTTTGAGTTATCCTTGTGTTGAATGTTGATTTATGACTGATAAGAGATTGAGATGGTTCTTGCTGGGTGAATGGTATATTCATGGGAGGAACTTATTATTACATGAATTGTGAGGAATCTATTTAAGAGTTTAACTAATTATGTTGATCATGATTATGAATGTTGGATTGGAAATTGTGCTGTGTGTGATACTATGTGATGGTGGACTTGCTGATTGGTTGGATGGTGATATTGAGAAAGGTTATGGTTAGCCTCATTGTGGAAGAGCTATTTGAGCAAAGGAATATTAAGTCATTTTATGGCTTGCCATATTGGCAACAGATTATTAGACACCTACCAATGAATTGGGGTCGTCGTATGATCTACTCTTTGAGCTATGGTTAGCCTTAGGGGGTGTGCACACTTAAGGACATAGGGCCAAAGATTTGAGAGTTGTGGATTTCACTTCGTGATTCCAGTGGGGTGTTGAGATTAACCGATTCGCGAGGTACGAATGTGATGGTAATCCAAGGGCAGGTAAACTCTTCTGTGTGATGTACTTCTACTGCTTGCCTATGCTTGTGTGATGCTTACTTGTTATGCAAAGAGTTTTAAAGAAAGAATTAATTTTACAGGGTGCGATATTTGTTACTCAGCTTTGCTGACGTTTTCTGGTTTGTGCCTGTGGCCCCTTTGTGTGATTGCTTGTTGGCCACAGATTTGTGTTTATGGTTGCAGGTGAAGTTGATTCTTTGTGTGATATTGCTCTTGAGCTTGGGACAAGGGAACACGCCGACATAACTGGGAATTTTATTTATTTGTAAGTGGCAAACTACTTGGAGCATGTTCCGGGAGTTAGGTTGTAGGTGAATTAGCCTTAGCATCCACACTAGTTGGTGTGGGTGTGGCGGTAGCACTCCGGTTGGGCTTAGGTGTTATTTAGTCTTCCGCTGTAAAATATTGTAGAAACTTGTACAAGCCAGTAAAAAAAAATAGGGTGTAAAAACTGGGGTGTTACAGGAAGTCAACTGGAAGACTCTCTGGCTCAGGTACAAGTGTAGAAGGAGTAGACTGGATAGCTTCATGAATTATATTATTCTCTAACTCTGTAGATTCATCAAATTGCTCAATCTCTAGCTCTGGTCTCTCCATGATCTCCACCTTAGGTATCTCTACAACTTCAGAAATCGAATGATCAAGCTGCGTATCACTCCACTTAGCTATTGCAGTAGGTTGTTCGATCTCAGGAACCGGTTCACATCCAAGCTTTTGTGATATTTCATCTAGATGGGCTAAAATTCTTGCATTGCTTTCCCATATCTCCTTCATATCCATCCTGAAGGACTCATGCCAACTGGGGTTTGATTCGCCATGTTTTTTGTTAAAATCTGCAAGAGCAGCTACCAAGCTAGATAGATTACTTTGACATTGTGAACTCTCATGATCCCCTTCACATGTTTGGCAGATAACCCACTGGTTGTAACTTTGTGAAGGATAATAATGTTCAGGAGACGGTCGTGCTTCAGGAGGGCTAGACAATATAAAACTTCTCAGAGCATCCTCCAACTAGAAGAAACAACTGGACAATAAGCACGCTCGTGGTCTCCTCCACACCTTTCGCATACAACCCATTGGTTGTAGTATCCAGGCCAATCTCCTGATGGATTGTAATATCCAGCCATCAAATCAAAGTACCTCGAAATAAAAACAATAATCAATTATATACACAAAGAAGAAAATAAAAATATGTACATAACAATAAAATAAATTAAAAAGTGCAATGAACTAAAAGGTTAATAAAATTAAACTAAACAAATTCCTATAAATTAAAATCAGAGAAATAGAAATAACAAAAATAAACAAATAAATAAAAAAACAGAGTTAAAACAAAACTAAAGAGAACGGAAACAAATAAAAAAACAAAATAAAACAACACAATTTTTAAACCAATCTAGCAAAATTAAAATATCATAAAAAAAAGTAAGATAAACATAAAAAAAACTAATCCTAAAACAAAACGACTATAAAAAAAAAATCAAACAAACGTACAAAATTTAATATCAACTAATTAAAAATAAATAAAAAAACTAACAAAAAATAAAACTAAACTAAAAATAAATTAAACAAACAATACAAAAAATAATAATAAAAGCAAAGAACAAATAGAATAAAGATTAAACTAAATAACCGTGCCTCCCCGGCAACGGCGCCAAAAACTTGTACGGGCTAAAACGTATTGGAGCAAGTGTACTGGTCTGTCGTAGCAAGTTTTCCTAGGTAGTATTCTCTAGGTTATCGAACCACAGGAGGCTGTGTCTATTTTGAGTCTTTAATCTACTAACTAATAAACTGAAGGAAAATAACAACAATAAACTTGGGGGGGTTTGATTGCAGAAATTATATAATTAAATAAACTGAAAACAAATAAAAGTGATTATCTAATAAATCTAAAGGGTGAATCCTGGTTTACTACTTCCTAGTTTATCAATTCCCTTCCTGAGTGTTTTCTAAATTCTAGATTGCAACCTCAGATCTAAATTAATCTAAAACCGGTCTCCCTCAAGATAGATCCTTACTAGCAATTCCCAAATCTCAACTCTCGTTACGAATTTACAAATTAACTAGTAGCAATAATGATTCATCTGGTTTCTAGCTAGCTAATCCCCAGGAATTGCCATCTGTAGTTTCACTGGTAATATTCCTAAGATCTAATGAACGCCGCAGTTCTCACTTGTAAGCAATTCATACCAAATAAACTCAAGCAATAAATTAATCACAAGAGAATTTAATAATAAACAAGGAATAGAACTACAATCAGTATAGAATTTATATGTAACAACTCAGGAAGCAAAACAATAAACTAGTTGTCCATAGTTACATCAGAATTCTAACTACTACCCAGACATCGGAGACAAATAAATAATAACAATAATTAAAAGATTAGAAAACATCATCTAATTATGGAACGATGACGAATTCGGTCTCTATCTTCCGCTCCGGTCTGTCAGAACTATATGTTGTCTCCCTCTGAATCTGTCTCGAGCTCTCTGTTGCGTACGACTAGGGCTTGAACTTGTTCTGTTCGTGTCTAGGGTTCTAGAATTTCTTCTGTATATTTCGTAATACATATATGTTCAATGTTGGCTCCCTCAATGTATAACACCGCCCCTCAAATTAATGTCTACGATTTGTATCGGTCAGGTTACGAATTTAATCTTCCGACGCAGTCCACTGCAGATTTGTCGGCCCAGGTCCATATGCAGCCATCGAACTGTTGTCGCGTGCATGATCCATCTTCTGTGTATGTTTCATAAGTTCTATCCAAAAGAATTACAGCCAACTTCATGAATGGGCCGGCTAAATCTCTTCCTGCACGTGGTCTACGCCTCTACTTTATTTGGTCCGCCAGAGACTTTGTCTCGTTTTGCCGATCAATGTCTACGCCTCTATTTTGGTTTATCTGTGACTAGCCCAACATTACTGCACCTCCTTCAGACATTCACGAGCCCACTATGATGCGAGAATTGCTGTCGGCCCAGTCGCAGCATGGTGGATGTATGTGCCCCTGATCAGCCTAAATTGCTTGAAGCCCATCGAAGTCAACGTAAGCCCATGCATGGCATGCTTGCAAATTAGATGTCGGTCCACTCTTGTTCACGTCTGTTTCATATCATGGTCATGCGGCCCATGTCCTCATCATGAAGACCAGCGTCGGTCAAAGGTATGTAGTCTGGACCGTACCCAGAATTTATCAAAGAGTTCTTTTGTTATGTCAGTTTGGTCCCGTCTTGATCCTTTATCTCTTTACACATGTATATAGATCATTTTCTTTAGTATTTTTACCTGTTTTAGCACAAAACCACAAGTAAGGGGAGTTCTTCATATATAACATAAAATAACATATAAGTAAGGAATTTATCATATAAACCAATAAAATATTAATTAAATTAAGCATAGAAATATAGATAAATTCCGCACTTATCAACTACCCCACACTTAGCTTTTGCTTGTCCTTAAGCAAATAAAAAACATATCTGCTCCAAACCGAAACATCAAACTCCAGGATCAAACATAAGTAGAAGGAAAACAAGCAAAATGACAATCAGAAAAATCAATCTGCTCTAAGTTATCAATTTTCACAAACAGTGAATAGAGAATAATTTTAATAAAAGCATGAATAAACTGAATTGTAGAAACTGAAACACATATTAGCTCAGGACCTTCCACCAATTTCATTCCATTGCCCTTTGGATGACAAGGGGTGTGAAGAAATGCCTTATTCCGCAATACCTTTCAACACCACGCACTCATGATCAAAAACTAAAAAAAAACTGCAATTAAATATTTCGTATGCAAAAAACTTTTCTTTGTCAAAAAATAAAAACAAACGATTTATTTAATTAATTGCATAGTTATTCCTTCACCCAGACTTTTCTCTTTATCCATGTAACGGCTTTGGGCCCACTATCCCAGATCACAGGACCTTAGGTAGATAGGTGATAAAGCACCCCGAGGACTTAATAACCAAATAAAAGAGGTCTGATTCGGTTTAGGAAATTTTTGATCAGAGGAGTACCTTGCCTTATCCTTTCATTCCAAACATTCATATCATTCCCAAGATCCAAAGCTAAACGCATTTAGTTTCCACAATCAGCCAATCCATCAAATTTTAGTGAAAACAGAATAAATTTAAGAAAAACAATTCTGGAAAGACAACTTTTAAGCAGAAAGATTTTTAAGGTTGTCATCAGACTCAATTTCAAACTGCCATAGATATTTTCACCTAAAATTCAACATTTAACGGCAATGTCCTCATTGTGTGACAAGGCAGGAGTAAAAAAACTCAAAGCTCGCAGAAAAACATTTGTCTCCGAAGGAAACACAGCAGAGCATTCAGAAATAAAACTTAAAATTTAAATAAATAAAACTGAAACTAGAACTCCCCTGGATTTTGTTGTTGTAATATGTAGAACGACTCCACCCCACACTTGAGGTTTGCTCAAGTGTTGCAGCCTGGTTGCAGTGACATCATGAAGAATTCATCTGAAAAGAAAAACAACAAAGCAACCAAAACTACAAACGAAGTTAAGAGTTAATAAACAACAAAACCAGGAAAATAACTAGAAAAAGAAATTAAAACGAAAATTTAAAGCTAACAAAATAAAATATAACACTGGGTTGCCTCCTAGCCAGATGCCCTTCTTTAATGTCTTTGGCTAGACCATACCTCCCTGAGGTCAACCAGGATCGAATATGAAAGTTGGTGTGGGCTTCAAAAGGTGGGTGGGGCGGGCATCAAATATCGTCATAAAACGCCCCTGTCAAATGGAAAGGTAACCTCAACACTCCAAATGTAAAAGTGTAAACTCCACTAATCATGCTTCAGGTGGTTGTGCTGAGGTGGGTGATCCTTAATGTGAGGAACACTCTGTGGCTGGTCCTCCTTCTCGAATTCAAGGATGTAAATATCCTTGTCATCCGGTGGAAGCTCAAAGGATGACCCTGTAGATAAATCAACTTCAACAGGAATCATAGCCTCCTTGAAGTTGATGAGATAACTTTGCTCTGATGGCTCAACAGCAGGAGGAGGAAGGAAGTCAACTGGAAGACTCTCTGGCTCAGGTATTGGTGTAGAAGGAGTAGACTGGATAGCTTCATGAATTATATTATTCTCTAACTCTGTAGATTCATCAAATTGCTCAATCTCTAGCTCTTGTCTCTCCATGATCTCCACCTCAGGTGTCTTTGCAACTTCAGGGATCGAATGATCAAGCTGTGTATCACTCCACTCAGCTACTGCAGTAGGTTGTTCGATCTCAGGAACCGGTTTACATCCAAGCTTTTGTGATATTTCATCTAGATGGGCTAAAATTCTTGCATTACTTTCCCGTATCTCCTTCATATCCATCTTGAAGGACTCATGCCAACTGGGGTTTGATTCACCATGTTTTTTGTTAAAATCTGCAAGAGCAGCTACCAAGCTAGATAGATTACTTTGACATTGTGAACTCTCATGATCCCCTCCACATGTTTGGCAGATAACCCATTGGTTGTAACTTTGTGAAGGATAATAATATTTAGGAGATGGTCGTACTTCAGGAGGGCTAGACAATATAAAACTTCTTAGAGCATCCTCCAAACTTGAAGAAACAACTGGACAATAAGCACTCTCGTGGTCTCCTCCACACCTTTTGCATACAACCCATTGGTTGTAGTATCCAGGCCAATCTCCTGATGGATTGTAATATCCAGCCATCAAATCAAAGTACCTCGAAATAAAAACAAAAATCAATTATATACATAAAGAAGAAAATAAAAATATGTACATAACAATAAAATAAATTTAAAACAGCAATGAACTAAAAGGTAAATAAAATAAAACTAAACAAATTCCTATAAATTATAATCAAAGAAATAGAAATAACAAAAATAAACAAATAAATAAAAAAAAATGAAATAAAACAAAACTAAAGAGAACGGAAACATATAAATAAAACAACACAGTTTTTAAACCAATTGAACAAAATTAAAATATCATAAAAAAAATAAGATAAACCTATAAAAAACTAATCCTAAAACAAAACGACTATAAAAAAAATCAAACAAACGTACAAAATTTAATATCAACTAATTAAAAACAAATAAAAAAACTAACAAAAAATAAAACTAAACTAAAAATAAATTAAACAAACAATACAATAAATAATAATAATAAAAGCAAAGAAAAAATAGAATAAAGACTAAACCAAATAACCGTACCTCGCAGGCAACGGCGCCAAAAACTTGTACGGGGTAAAACGTATTGCAGCAAGTGTACTGGTCTGTCGTAGCAAGTTTTCCTAGGTAGTATTCTCTAGGTTATCGAACCAAAGAAGGCTGTGTCTAGTTTGAGTCTTTAATCTACTAACTAATAAACTGAAGGAAAATAACAACAATAAACTTGGGGGTTTGATTGCAGAAATTAAATAATTAAATAACCTAAAAAAAATAAAAGTGATTATCTAATAAATCTAAAGGGTGAATCTTGGTTTACTACTTCTTCCTAGTTTATCAATTCCCTTCCTGAGTGTTTTCTAAATTCTAGATTGCAACCTCAGATCTAAATTAATCAAAAACTGGTCTCCCGCAAGATAGATCCTTACTAGCAATTCCCAAATCCTAACTCTCGTTACGAATTTACAAATTAACTAGTAGCATTAATGATTCATCTGGTTTCTAGTCAGCTAATCCCCAGGAATTGTCATCTGTAGTTTCACTGGTAATATTCCTAAGATCTAATGAACGCCGCAGTTCTTACTTGTAAGCAATTCATACCAAATAAACTCAAGCAATAAATTAATCACAAGAGAATTTAATAATAAACAAGGAATAGAACTACAATCAGTATAGAATTTATATGTAACAACTCAGGAAGCAAAACAATAAACTAGTTATCCATAGTAAAATCATAATTCTAACTACTACTCAGACATCGGTGACAAATAAATAATAACAATAATTAAGAGATTAGAAAACATCATCTAATTATGGAACGATGACGAATTCTGTAACGACCCCAAAACCGGCCTAGGAGTTAGGGCCGTTACACGCCGCGAGTCTACTACTTAACGTCGCAAGGCTCTAAGCAAATCGAATCCCAAAACCAAATAACGAACTTGCATAAATACCAAATGAGTTTACAAGATTCAAATGCTAATAAGTCAAATACAAAGGAAGGCCCGAAGGCTACACAAGGGTTCTAAAGCGTCCAACGCGCAAGGTAAACAAAGTCTAAAGAGGCATAAAAATCACGAAGCTCCAGAAGGGAACAGAGAGAAGATCCCACGAGCTCAATCTGCAGCAAAGTAAAGGGGTGAGCTAAACAGCCCAGCAAGCAGAAGACTTCCTCAAGGAAGCCTACTAAAACAGAAGCAGCAGGATATCTTATAAACAGAGGAGATTGCGAGTCATTGTAAATAGACTGAATGGACACAAAACAGAAGCAGAGCAGAACATCACTTCAAATCTTAGTCGGACTTGCAGAAACAGATACAGAAGAGTGGGACACTAGAGACAAGCTAACACAACAGAAGGACACACATAAGGTCCTATGGATCCGAAGATCCCACAACAGAAGCCGTAGAGACAGCTAACAGACCCGTCGGTCAAATAACGTCCTAAGGGAGACCCTAAGGAGTATAAACAGAAGGAATTCCTGCGCGCATGCTACGGGACAGCCCGACCCGACTATCCAAGGCTCAGAAGCAAAGTAACTAGGTCCCAAAACCAAAAGCTCACCAAAACAGATCTTAAGCGCATAAAAATGCATATAAACAGCATAGGAAGCTTGTACACAATTAGGGGAATCCAACCCCGCAAACGGAACTCAAAACGGAGCTAAAACGGAGAAGTTATGCTCAAAACAGTGGCATGTCCGAACTTGCGTCCGACCTTGCAAGTTCGGACAGAGGCCGAGAGTCAGAAGTCGCGGAAATCCAAATGTCCGAACTTACGTCCGAACGTCGAAGTTCGGACGTAAGCCGAGAGTTCAGAAACCAAAATCATGCTTGTGTCCGAACTTGCGTCCGACCTTGCAAGTTCGGACACATGTCGAAGCTTGCATCGAAAATCCGTCCTCGCGTTGGGTCCGAACTTACATGTTCGGACCTAAGTTCGGACACCTCAAAAACTTCAAAAACAAAACGCGCCCGAAGACCTGTCCGAACTTACAAGTTCGGACAGACGTTCGGACAGTGTAAAACTGTCGATTTCCAGAGCGACTAGACGAGCAGAAATCAGCCAAAAACACCATAAACTCACACAAAACTCGCAGAATGGTAAATCAGTACCCTCGGGGGTTTAGCCACGCAATTAACAACACAAAACCGAAGCAAAAACACATAATCAAAACACAATTTGCAAGACAGAAAGGCTAGAACAAAACAGTCCCCGAGGGTGAGTAAACAACCCCGATTCCATCCCCCACTTACTTCGAATTGCCGAGCAGAAGCGATCCCAACGATGCCCGCAATCAGACGAACAACCGCAGCAGAGAAGACGGACAATGCACTACTGAATTCGCAGAGACAAGCCCCAAAATCAGAAACTGTTCTCTCAAAACAGAAGCGAAAAACCATCGGAATCGAAGGAAACCAAACTGATTATGCAGAGGCGAACAATCCACACCACAGCAGCAAGAGAACGAGCCAAATACCCGCAACCCTAGCACCAGCAATTCACCAGAACTTCAGAAGCACTCAAGGGGAAGAAGAGAGGAAGAACGCAGAAACTGTCGAGAGAGGGAGCGCTCTTCAAAATAGATCGTGAATTGTAGAAAGAAATAAAATGGCTTAACCTTCCTTAATTAAGCCTTACCAAATAAAGAGAGGGGAAATGACCTCCTTGTCCCTCGTCTTTTAAACAAATGCCTCGGACGTCCCATTTGCTAAACAGGTACCACATATCATCAGCAAAGTAATAAAAACCGGAATGTTTGTGACGAAATCTGAAAAACGAAAATACGGAGTATTACACCACTCCCCCTTAAAAGGAATTTCGTCCTCGAAATTCAACATACCTCACTGGTCGAAGAGGGAAGGGAACTTGGCCGCAACTCCTCCTCGAGTTCCCATGTCGCCTCACGCTCGGACTGACCCGACCACTGCACCTTAACCATAGGCAAAGTCTTGCTACGAAGCCGACGAACATCCCGTGCTAGAATACGGACCGGAGCTGCCTCATACGTGAAATCATCTCGGAGTCGGAGCTGACCATAGTCAATCACATGGCTCGGATCGTGAAGATACTTCCTGAGCATCGACACATGGAATACGTCATGCACTCCTGCTAGAGCTGGTGGCAATGCCAATCTGTATGCCCCCGGCCCAACCCTCTCAAGCACCTCAAACGGCCCTACGAACCGAGGACTCAACTTGCCACGCTTACCAAAACGGACTACACCTCGAACTGGAGAAATCTTCAAATACACGTGATCCCCAACCTGAAACTCAAGCGGACGGCGTCTCTGATCTGCATAACTCTTCTGCCGGCTCTGGGCAACCAACAAATGCTCCCTGATAGTCTTAACTTTGTCTACAGCTCCCTGCACCAACTCAGGACCTACAATCGCCCTCTCTCGTAGGTCGTCCCAACAAATGGGAGATCTACAGCGCCTACCGTACAGCGCCACAAATGGGCCATCCCAATACTCGATTGGAAACTATTATTGTAGGCGAACTCGATCAATGTCACATGCTGGTTCCAGCTGCCTCCGAAGTCAAGCACACAAGCCCTCAACATATCCTCCAAAATCTGGTTCGTCCTCTCCGTCTGCCCATCGGTCTGAGGATGATAAGCCGAACTGAAAGCCAAATTCGTCCCTAACGCCTTATGCAGGCTCCGCCAGAAGCGAGATACAAATCTCGGATCTCTGTCCGAAACGATCGTCGCCGGCACACCGTGCAACCTCACAATCTCATCAACGTACAGCCGAGCCAGGCGCTCAAGGCTGAAGTCTTCCTCACCGGCAAGAAATGGGCTGACTTCGTCAACCGGTCCACAATCACCCACAGCGCATCGTACCCAGAAGATGTCCTAGGAAGCCCCAGAATGAAATCCATACCAACGCTCTCCCACTTCCACTCAGGAACGGGAAGAGGCTGCAGAAGACCCGCAGGTCGCTGATGCTCAGCCTTCACCTGCTGACAGGTTTGGCAACGAGCCACAAAATCAGAAATCTCCCTCTTCATATTCGCCCACCAAAAGGACTCTCTGAGGTCCCGGTACATCTTCACCCCTCCTGGGTGCACAGAATAAGGAGCTCCATGAGCCTCCTGCATAATCTCCCGCCTAAGGTCGCCTCCACTAGGCACACAAACTCTGCCTCTGAAGCGTAGACAATCATCGCTGGACACAGAAAACTCTGACTCCTGATCATCTGACAACTTCTCCCTGATCTTACACAACTCAGCATCAGCCTTCTGACCCTCTCTGATCCGCTCAATCAACGTAGACTGGACCTGAATCGAAGCAATCATCCCGGCACGGTCTGACCGAACAACCCAAATCCCCATACGCTGAAGCTCAAAAGCAGACCTCCGAACCCCTGACAACGAACAAGCAAGTCCAGGAGCACCCCTACGGCTCAAGGCATCCGCCACCACATTCGCTCTACCCGGATGGTAGAGGATCTCCAGGTCGTAATCATGTAACAGCTCCAACCAGCGCCGCTGTCTCAAATTCAATTCCTTCTGCGTGAACAGATATTTGAGACTCTTGTGATCCGTGTAGACCTTACACGTCACCCCATACAAATAGTGCCGCCAGATCTTCAAGGCGAAGACCACAGCATAACTCCAAATCATGGGTAGGATAATTCTTCTCGTACGGCTTCAACTGTCTGACCCATAAGCTACCACCTTTTCCCTGCTCATCAACCAGACACACCCAGCCCTCTGTGGGAAGCGTCACAGAACACCTCGAAGCCATCTGTCCCAGAAGGCAACGTCAAAATCGGAGCCGAAGTCAACCTCTTCTTCAACTCCTGGAAACTCTCCTGGCACGCCTCACTCCAATCAAACTTGACATCCTTCCTAAGAAGACGAGTCAAGGGGGATACGATCTTAGAAAAGCCCTCCACGAACTTCCTATAGTACCCAGCCAATCCTAGAAAAAACTACGCACCTCAGACACACTAGTGGGCTTCGCCCACTCCATAACCGCCTTAATCTTCTCTGGATCTACTGAAATGCCATCCTTCGACACCACATGGCCAAGGAACACGACTCTATCCAACCAAAACTCACACTTCTTCAATTTAGCATACAACTCCTTCTCCTTCAACGTCTGCAGCACCATCCTCATCCTCAATGCTCCTCATGCTCCTCAGCACTCTTGGAGTACACCAAGATATCGTCAATGAACACAACTACGAAAGAATCCAAGAAAGGTTTGAAGACTCTGTTCATCATATCCATGAAGAACGACGGGGCATTGGTCAAACCAAAAGGCATGACCAAGAACTCATAATGCCCATACCGGGTCCTAAAAGCAGACTTAGGCACATCCTCAACCTTAATCTTCAGCTGGTGATATCCAGAGCGCAAGTCGATCTTCGAGAATACTGTCGCTCCCGCTAACTGGTCGAAGAGATCATCAATGCGGGGAAGAGGATACCGGTTCTTGATGGTAACCTTATTCAATTCCCTATAGTCTATACACAATCTGAAGGAGCCATCCTTCTTCTTCACAAACAACAGGTGCTCCCCATGGAGACACGCTAGGGCGAATGAAGCCCTTATCTAGAAGATCCTGCAGCTGCACCTTCAGCTCCTTAAGCTCTGCCGGACTCATGCGATAGGGAGCCTTAGAGATAGGCTGAGTCCCTGGCGCTAACTCAATAGAAAACTCCACCTCACGATCTGGTGGTAGTCCTGGCACATCGTCCTGGAACACCTCAGGGAACTCACGCACAATAGGAATGTCCTCCAATCGGGATCCCTCCTTAACCTCAGGTACAAAGCATAGGAAACCCTGACAGCCCTTCCTCAAGGAACGGACCGCCTGCATAGCAGAAATCAACACCGGAGCACAAGGGATAGAGTTCCCCACAAAAGCAAAACGGGTCTCACCCGGTCTATCAAAGACGACTCTCCTAGCCGCACAGTCTATATGGGCATGGTGCTCTGCTAGCCAGTCCATGCCCAAAATCACATCGAAGCAGGACATATTCATAGGAATCAAATTAGCAGGTAAGGTCCTATCCATGACCACTAAAGGAACAGACTTGCACACAGAATCAAGCACACATGCAGGCACGCCACTCAACGGGCTAGAAATACAAGATCCACATCACATGGCACAGCAGACAACCCGAGACTACCCACTAAATCAGCAGACACAAAGGAGTGGGTAGCTCCTGAATCAAACAAACAGAATACTGGCTGAGAAGAGATCTGAAGAATACCTGACACTCCTGAGTCGGTCTCGCTCACCAGCTAGAGCATACACACGCGCCTGGGTCTGGGGCTTCTTCTGATCAGTCTTCTGCCCGGACCCTGAACCAGCACCTCGGCCCTCAGAACCACTGCCACCTCCACCTCTAGCCTGTGGACACTGGGCAATGCGATGGTCTACGAACCACACTTGAAGCACCCCGGACTTCCTGTAGCACTCCCGCCCAGGATGGAAACGGTCACACTCGGCACACTTCTCCACAGCAGGAGATGCTGATGAAGAAGAACCCCGGTCTCCTCTATACTTCTTCTTCTGAGAAGAAGGCTGCTCACGCCTCTCGGGCTCCTCCACACGACCTTTCCTCTTCTGGTCTTTGCCCTTATCGGGCCTCTGGTCCCTCTTCTCATACCGCTGCCTAGCCTGCAGCTCTGACTCTACCACCAACGCCACATCAGCCACATCCCTGAAAGTCTTGTGGCGAAAAGGTGCCACAGCAGCTCTAATATCACCCCTCAAACCAGCCTCAAACTTCCTAGCCTTCCGGTTATCGTCCGGCTCAGGCACAAACTTCGAAAGAGAGATAAACTTCCTCACATAGTCGTCCACAGACATCTCCTTCGTCTGACGAAGCCTCCCATACTCAACTATCTTCTGATCCCTGAAGACATCGGGGTAGAACTGCTGATTGAAGCAGCCCCTGAACTGCTCCCAAGTCCATGGGTGGGGGTACTTCCCTTCAACCGATTTCCACCACTCTTTCGCCTCCGACTGGAACATAAAAGTAGCGAACCCGACCTTCTGGTCCTCCTCACATCCCATGACTCTCAGCAATCCTCAATGGCGGTAATCCAGTGGCTCGCCTCCTGTGGGTCGCCACTACATCAAAGAAGGCGGCTTCAGCTTCAGGAACTCCTGAAGCGCCTTCACATTACTGCCCCCCCGCATTACCGCTCCAGTCGCCTGACCAGCAGTGGCCCCTACGGTCTGCACATGCGCACCCTGGTCACCACCTGCTGCACAATCTCTGCAATGTCCCCCTGGGGAGCATCGCCTGAAGCTGCACCACGTCCTACTCGTCGGGGAGGCATACTAAAAATACAAACACCAAATTCGATCAGAAACCGTCAATCATCAAACAGCAGACCTTTCAGACACTCACACATGCAGACAAACCCCACAATCACCAAAGAACGAGCAACCTGGCTCTGATACCACTAAATGTAACGACCCCAAACCGGCCTAGGAGTTAGGGCCGTTACACGCCGCGAGTCTACTACTTAATGTCGCAAGGCTCTAAGCAAATCGAATCCCAAAACCAAACGAACTTGCATAAATACCAAATGAGTTTACAAGATTCAAATGCTAATAAGTCAAATACAAAGGAAGGCCCGAAGGCTACACAAGGGTTCTAAAGCGTCCAACGCGCAAGGTAAACAAAGTCTAAAGAGGCATAAAAATCACGAAGCTCCAGAAGGGAACAGGAGAGAAGATCCCACGAGCTCAATCTGCAGCAAAGTAAAGGGGTGAGCTAAACAGCCCAGCAAGCAGAAGACTTCCTCAAGGAAGCCTACTCAAAACAGAAGCAGCAGGATATCTTATAAACAGAGGAGATTGCGAAGTCATTGTAAATAGACTGAATGGAACACAAAACAGAAGCAGAGCAGAACATCACTTCAAATCTTAGTCGGACTTGCAGAAACAGATACAGAAGAGTGGGACACTAGAGACAAGCTAACACAACAGAAGGACACACATAAGGTCCTATGGATCCGAAGATCCCACAACAGAAGCCGTAGAGACAGCTAACAGACCCGTCGGTCAAATAACGTCCTAAGGGAGACCCTAAGGAGTATAAACAGAAGGAATTCCTACGCAGCATGCTACGGGACAGCCGACCCGACTATCCAAGGCTCAGAAGCAAAGTAACTAGGTCCCAAAACCAAAAGCTCACCAAAACAGATCTTAAGCGCATAAAAATGCATATAACAGCATAGGAAGCTTGTACACAGATAGGGGAATCCAACCCGCAAACGGAACTCAAAACGGAGCTAAAACGAAGAGAAGTTATGCTCAAAACAGTGGCATGTCGAACTTGCGTCCGACCTTGCAAGTTCGGACAGAGGCCGAGAGTCAGAAGTGCGGAAATCCAATGTCCGAACTTACGTCCGAACGTCGAAGTTCGGACGTAAGCCGAGAGTTCAGAAACCAAAATCATGCTTGTGTCCGAACTTGCGTCCGACCTTGCAAGTTCGGACACATGTCGAAGCTTGCATCGAAATCCGTCCTCGCGTTGGGTTCGAACTTACATGTTCGGACCTAAGTTCGGACACCTCAAAAACTTCAAAAACAAAACGCGCCCGAAGACCTGTCCGAACTTACAAGTTCGGACAGACGTTCGGACAGTGTAAAAACTGTCGATTTCCAGAGCGACCAGACGAGCAGAAATCAGCCAAAAACACCATAAACTCACACAAAACTCGCAGAATGGTAAATCAGTACCCTCGGGGGTTTAGCCACGCAATTAACAACACAAACCGAAGCAAAAACCACATAATCAAAACACAATTTGCAAGACAGAAAGGCTAGAACAAAAACAGTCCCCGAGGGTGAGTAAAACAACCCCGATTCCATCCCCCACTTACATCGAATTGCCGAGCAGAAGCGATCCCAACGATGCCCGCAATCAGACGAACAACCGCAGCAGAGAAGACGGACAATGACTACTGAATTCGCAGAGACAAGCCCCAAATAAGAAAACTGTTCTCTCAAAACAGAAGCGAAAAAACCATCGGAATCGGAAGGAAACCAAACCTGATTATGCAGAGGCGAACAATCCACACCACAGCAGCAAAGAGAACGAGCCAAATACCGCAACCCTAGCACCAGCAATTCACCAGAACTCAGAAGCACTCAAGGGGAAGAGAGATAGGGAAGAGATGCAGGAAGAACAGAAATGTCGAGAGAGGGAGCGCTCTTCAAAATAGATCGTGAATTGTAGAAAGAAAATAAAATGACTTAACCTTCCTTAATTAAGCCTTACCAAAATAAAGAGAGGGGAAATGACCTCTTGTCCCTCGTCTTTTAAACAAATGCCTCGGAGTCCCATTTGCTAAACAAGGTACCACATATCATCAGCAAAGTAATAAAACCGGAATGTTATGTGACGAAATCTGAAAAACGAAAATACGGAGTATTACAAATTCGGTCTTCGTCTTCTGCCCCGGTCTGTCAGAACTATCTGTTGTCTCCCTCTGAATCTGTCTCAAGCTCTCTGTTGCGTGCAGCTAGGGGCTGTGAACTTGTTTTGTTTGTCTAGGGTTCTAGAATTCTTCTGTATATTTCGTAATATATATGTTCAATGTCGGCTCCCTCAATGTATAACACCGCCTCTCAAATTAATGTCTGTGATTTGTGTCGGTCTGGTTACGAATTTAATCTTCCGACGCAGTCCACTGCAGATTTGTCGGCCCCGGTCCATATGCAGCCATCGAAATGTTGTCTCGTGCATGATCCATCTTCTGTGTATGTTTCATAAGTTCTATCCAAAAGAATTACAGCCAACTTCATGGATGGGCCGGCCAAATCTCTTCCTGCACGTGGTCTACGCCTCTACTTTATTTGGTCCGCCAGAGCCTTTGTCTCGTTTTGTCGATCAATGTTTGCGCCTCTATTTTGGTTTGTCTGTGACTAGCCCAACATTACTGGGCCTCCTTTAGACATTCACGAGCCCACTCCGATGCGAGAATTGTTGTCGGCCCAGTCACAGCATGGTGGATGTCTGCGCCCCTGATCAGCCTAAATTGCTTGAAGCCCATCGAAGTCAACGTAAGCCCATGCATGGCATGCTAGCAAATAAGATGCCTGAAATACCCCAAACCTTATTATGTCGTTTAAACAATAAAACATGATATATTAAGACAAAAAAATGTCTTATAAACATTAGTAAACAATTTAAACCATAGAAAACACAAATAAGTACCTTAAAGTCAATATGGGCGAAAATGTGCTCTAAGCTTGGGATAACCTTGGTTAAGGCCTAATAAGCTTACCAAGACCTTATTTATATGTTAATGAACATATTAAACCAATTACCAAAGAAAACCAAGCTTGAAAACAAGTTCAAACACAAAATGTGCTTTAAGGAGTCTTAAAGCACATTTTTGAAAAATTGTCTTGTAAATGAGTTTGAATGGCTAAATTTCCATCATTAATCTTTAATTAACATGTGTACTACTTAGTATCACATTAGGAAGTCTAAATCAATGGGAAATCAAAATTTCACAATATGTGCCTGTTTTATGAATAGTAACTAAAATAAGCTAGTTTATAACATAAGTCAATATAAGTAATTTAATTGGTCAACAAAGACCAAAACACCCTTATTACTTAATGGGGGCCGGTTTTCATAGTGGTGAGTCACCACTCTTGTTAGCTTGTTAAACAAATAAAGAATGACTATAAGTTAATATTTACTTTAACATATAATATCTTCTAAAAGCAAACTTCAAACTCATTCTCTCATTCCCTTGCATCCACCGTCTTTTACCTTCCTTCTTTCTCTCATTTCCGATTTTGCAACAGCACACACCATCATTTTCATCTTCAACCTTTGTAATCCAGCTCCCTTTGTCAACAAACAAAAAACCAAGACCACCATTCTTCTAGTCTCATCAAGCTCTCCAATCTTGTCTTCTTAGAATTCCAAGAGCTCCATTTCGGTGCCAAGAGGAATCTCCATGGGAGGAGCTTGAGCTCATCTTTTTACATTTTATTGTTCTCATTTGCTTCAAGGTAAGGACACTCAGAGAAAAACTCTATTTCCTTCTTGTTTTGATGTTGACCGAAAATCGCCATTGATGGTGTTCATTCTCTTGCTTTGTTCTAGCTTCATTTCAATCTCCAAAGGAGTTGGTGCAATCCTCTCTTGCTACTCATCCAAACTCTCTTTCATTACCAAGGTAAAACAACTATCTTAATGCTTAAAGACAATATATGTAACTAGGGTTTATAATGAGATTAAGCATGAAGCTTGAATACTCATTACCTTGCTTGTATATTGATTAGAAGTTGACAAGCAACTAAAGCCTTGCCGATTTTAATCAAGGAAACAAGAAAGAAGTTTGTGAGGAAAAGAGGTAAATATGCTAACCTAATGTAGTTTAATGTCTTAGGAAAAATAAGCTTATATTGCTTATAAAAACTACCTAAAGAGCCAATGATAAATGAGTTAGTAAAATGCCCTCAAGGAGTTTATTAAGGGCATATGTATTGTTGGGTGTATTTGCAGGTCAAAGGCAAATATAATGTGGGAAATTCAGTGTTTAAGGTTTATGCAATTTAAGGGCCTAAGAGCCATGTTATTTAAGGGCCTAAGTGCCATGCAATTAAAATTATGCACTATATTGTGATGTAGTGTTAAATGGGTAAAGTTTTGTGTATAAGAATGTTCTTGATGGATTTAAGTGTTCTTGGATGTTTAATGGTAAAAATGATGTGTTTTGGTGTAACAAGATGCTAGTAGAACCCATGTCAAAAAAAATTAGGTATTTTGTAAGAAGTTCTAGGTGTTTTAAGTAAGTTTTGGTGAACTAGGAAGTGTTAGAATTGAATAAGTATATTACTAGAGAAGAACCATATATTGAGGTGTCCTAGGATGCAAAAAGGACTTGAGCATTATCTTGGAGGTTTTAGAATGCAAATGAGTGTTTGGAGTACACCAAAGTCATTTTGGACTTGTGTTGTGACTTATACAAACTTTGGTAAACAAGGAGAAAGTATAAACTTGTAAAAGGATTTCAAGAATGACATAAGGAGTTGGTTTGTAAGAAAAGATGCTTGAGAGATGATGTTATAGTAGTGAGGAAACATTTTGGCATAGTGGTTATCATAGGTATGAAACATCACTTAGAAACCTAAGGAGAAAACATTATAAGTGTTAGGAATTTTGGTAAGAAATGAGTAAGTGTTCAAGGAGATAGAAAATGAGTTTTATGGATGTTGTATGAGGGTGTGAGTGTGTCAAATGAGGTTAGAACACATCAGGAGGTTTGAGGAAAAGTTTGGAGAAGGTTGGACAATTTTTGGGCATGTTCTGGTGTCGGCCGACCCAGGGGCTAACCCACGGTTGGGTCGGTCGGCCTCTGTAAGTCACCTGTGAATGGTTCTGGAACGGTCCGACCCAGGGGACTTGGGTCGGATATGGGTCGGTCGGGTGAGTTTTAAAGGACAGAAAAGTTTCTGGCAAGGGCCGACGCAGAGGACTTGGGTCGAACGTGGTCGGACGAAGTAGAATTTTTCAAACCCGAGAATTACTGGAAGGGACCGACCCCGTTGGTTGGGTCGGTCGGTGGGTCGGACTGACCCAAAACAAAAAAAAAACAAACAGAAAAGAATATGACTTATGTAGTAAACCCTAGGGGGTATAATGTAGACAACCAAGGATAAGTTGGGCATTTAAACATATCAAATAATCATGTAAAATACTTAGTAAATTTGAAGTTAAGTAAGTTAATTAACCGACGTTATTAATCATGTATAGGTGTGGCCTACGGTGGAAATCAATCGAAGCAAGGACCAAGGTATGGTTTTCTTGCAGTCTGTTGCCTACCGGTTTACACCGGCTTGTGTGTTGTTTGTTTTTCTGTGTGTTTATGACCTTGTAAGACTTAAGTCATGCAACGAGTTTACAGTTGTTTATGTTATGGATTGTTGAACTGTGACTCATCTCCCTTTTGTGTGTCTAACAAGACTTAACCACTTGCTTGTGATTTGTATATTAAGTTCCAACATTGAACTTCTAACAAGTGCTAACTGGGGAGTGAGGAATCCGGTTGTCCGGTCACGCGTGTATGTATAAGAGTAGATATCTGCATCAGATTCGACTCTTCTATTGTTAAGGTTGTTCTCCTTCATTTGGCGTTCGATCTCCCGTTAGCTTCATCCAAAGCTTACCTATTCTGACTTATGATCGGTCTAGGGGGAAATATGTGTGTTTGTGGTGTGTTCAGATCACTATATCCGATCCATCTTGGAGTTAAGTTACTCGTTCGACTAACAGAACGGTAATGAGTTATGTAACAAGCTGAACATGAGGGTGAACCATTCTCTAGGCTTATGTTGTTGACTAACCTTCTTGGTTTATTTACTAAGTGAAATGTTCTCACTATGTATGCGTTGATATGCCAAGTAATATTTCTTGCTCTGCTATATATGTTGTATGTTTAAAATCAATGCCATGATATCATGACAAATAGTTGCGCGTATCCCAGTAGCCGATGGGCTGCGCGTTAACCATACCAGCCAAGGGTTGCTGACCCCCTCGGGGGCTCCATATTTATATTGCAGGATGAGGATCGAAGAAGCAGAGTGGCTATAGATCTAGGTCATGATATACTTTTGGGATATTTTGGATGTTAGGCCCGGGATGCGCCTGTGCTCCCGTGGCGTTATGTTTTGGTTTCGTTGTATCTACAGTGACGGTATATTGTCAGTTTACAGTGATGGAATGTAATTACATACTCGGTATTGTATATGATGTATTTATGGTTTTAGTTCTATGCTCGGGAGTCTGATCATCAGACCGGTACAGTGTGTACGTATTCTGCCTTGTTAACCACGTGGGTGGTTAACGGCGTTGTAACATCGATTCGTTTAGTTACAATTTAGTTGTTTAATACCGCTGCGATTTCATTTATTGTTGAGTGCGTAGTAGGGGTGTTACAAAAAGTGGTATCAGAGCGAAGTATCGCTCTGATGACTAGAATACTGAGCTTAGGAATATACCGAGTTAGGAAACCTAGCTACCGATATTAAAGTGAACAGTGAGGGAAAGGTTAACCACTAACTAAGTGTGGCAATACCATGTTGTCGGGAAGATGCTACAACCGTTGGACCAATAAGTGTGCAAGCATAAAGCTAATGAATGTTCGTGTGAATTCAGATGTCAGGTAGACCACGAGGTCGAGGCCGCGGGCGCGGTGTTGGAGATACGGGAGACCAGGGAGGGAATACTACGGCACAAGTAATGGCCGACGCTGTAGCGGCCGCCGTAGCCCAGATGGTCCCGCAGCTGGTAGCAGCGATACAGGAAGGGCAACAGCCCGAAGTTCAACCACCACCGCCACCGCCTCAAGAGACCAAATGGGTCAAGGCGTTGGCAGACTTGAGACCACCGTCGTTCAACGGGGAGACCGACCCTAGTAAGCTGGAGGCGTACATCTCCGAGTTGGAGACCGCCTACGAGACCTTGGATGTGCCTGCTGGGGCCAAGGTCCGTCTTGCCGCTTACTACCTGAGGGGTTCGGCGCAAAGTTTGGTGGAAGCTTGTGAGAGAGGACAGGATGGCTGATCCTCGGTTTGGTTGGAGGGAGTATACGGCTCTGCTGCGAGCCAAGTATTACCCTGTGCACGTGCAAGAGGCCAAGCACCTAGAGCTGGATAGTTTGAGGCAGGGGGATAAGATGTCGGTTGATGACTACTATACCGCTTTCACCGGCCTTATCCATCTGTTGCCGGACCTGGGATACTCGAACCGGGTGTTGGTGAACCGTTTCTACAACGGTCTCAGCCACCGTCTTCGCTACGGGATGGGGCCAGCTGATTATACCACCTTGCAGGTAATTAGGATACAGTATGATGTGAATAAGTATATGCCATAAGTGAATATTAATGTGAGTTTGTGAGTTATCTGCGGGCCATGACTGACATCCTAAATTCAGGAGTGCTATCATGCCGCTGCTAAGGTTGAGATCACCGTCCGTTAGAGGGACGAGGAGAATGCGCTCAAGCGCAAGGTCTCGAGCGAGGGCCAAAGCACACAAGGGTACGGGGGAGGAAAGAAGAAGAAACCTTATCCCCATGCCCAGAAAGGCCAGCAACAGGGTGGCAAAGGCCAAGCCCAGACCACCACCGCTGAGGAGCCGTTGAAGCACACTTATGCCTATGAGGCTAAGCCCTTACGCTCTTACCCACCCAAGGGTAATTAATTAATTCCGAGTGCTGAATTCTAGTGTGTATTGTTATATGGTGAAGTGTGTTCTGAATGTGTATTGTGTTAGCAGCCAGCACGGGCTCTGGACCGGAGCGCCACTACTACTGTAAGTGGTGTAACGGGGACCACCCCGGCAAGGACTGCAAAGGGAATGATGTACAGTGTCGCTACTGCGAGAAGTGGGGTCACCGTGACTATGAGTGTTACCGGAACCCCAACAGCAGAAACCATATAAGCCCAAGGGGCAGTGGAAAGGTAAGGCCACCGCGACCACCGATGGCCCGAAGACGGCCAATCTGCCACCCACCGATCAGAGGAACACTGATTTCCAGAAGGGGAAAGGGTCAGGATCCGGCAAGGCCGCCCTGAATGTGGTGGACCGGTCTGAGGCGCCGGGACCCTCTTCTAGACCAGGTACCGCCTAGACTGTTGAATGAAATAAGTGATTACATACCGCATTTCATGCATGTGTGTTAGTGAGTCTAAGTGTATAACCATGTAAGTAAAGAGTTAAAGTATAGTGTGAAAGCACCTAAATTAGGTAATCTGAAAATTTAGGAACCTTCAATATCTGTTATCCAATCCCACCCACACCAAACCCTGAAGAAATCACTATCAGCATCACCGACTTTACAATGGAGCAATGTCAGGTCATCCAACCAGGTATGATACTCTTAAATGGATACCTGACACCCGAAGCACAAATCCACATCATCCGGCGATGCAACGAGATAGGAGCAGCACCTGGAGGTTTCTACACACCTGAATACCCAAGCGGATCGAAAATGAAGCTGAAGATGATGTGCATGGGTAAGGACTGGAACCCTTACACCAAGACATATCAAGATGTGCGAGCGGAAGACGGAGCAACTGTACCGATTATACCCGAGGAGTTCCTTGCGGTCGTTAACCACGTCGTGGGAATTGCTCAACAAGTAAAAACGGATTCGATTCCAAGTGTTAAGACAGATTTGTGTATTGTGAACTTCTACTAGAAATGTGGACGGTTAGGGTTACACCAAGATAAGGACGAGTCACCCGAGTCTCTAAGTAAGGGAGTACCCGTGGTGTCTTGGTCCATTGGTGATACCGCGGTGTTTATTTATGGCGAGCAAAAGTGTGCTGATCTCGCAAGGAAGTTAGTGTTGAAGTCAGGAGATGTGTTAATCATGGGTGGACAGTCAAGGATGTTATATCACGGTATCAAGAAGACCAAACTGAATACCGCACCTTCGACAGTGATCAATGCCACACACATGAAACCCGGACATTTGAATTTGACCTTCAGACAGTTTTGAAGCCTTGTGTAACTATGTAATGTGTTAAACAGTTGTATGTTAAGGATGCTATATTTAGCTAAGTTTACAATGTAACTGACTAGTGATGTGAAAGAAGTATTAATGAATAAAGAGGAGATATTTAGAAGTATATCAACCGTGTTGTTACTGTATACTTATGAGTTTCCCAATAAATTAGGCTGTGCACTCGGAGCGGGAGGTATACTGAGTGTCTGCAATGAGGCAGAAGCCGGCAAGAGCGGCACCATCCTCACCGGTACCTTTCCAGTCAATGGCGTGGATACTTCGATCTTGTTCGATTCCGGAGCCTCACATACATTTATCTCGCTATCTTTTGCGAAGAGCCTAGGGTTAGACGGTGAAGAGATGCCAGACTTTCTAGTCACTCTCCCGTCGAAAGAGCGGATCAAGTGTACCCGCTACCACCGAGACGTTGTTGTGCGAATTAGAGATGAGGAGTTTCCGATCGACTTGATAGAATTCGATGGACTTGGTTTTGATGTGATTGTCGGGATGAACTGGTTGGAGCGGTACAAGGGCAGAATCCTATGTGCCGAGCATCGTCTGCTTCTTCGGAGTCCGTCTGGGGTTACTATATCATACCGCCAGAGGCCCAGGGAGCCTTTGACTCAGATCATCACCACCATGGCTATGTATCGTGAATTACAACGAGGGAGTGATGTATACCTCTGCTATGTCCAGGACATAGAGAGAGACCCAGAGTTTAGCCCAGATGTGCCGGAAGTATCGGAGTTTCCTGATGTATTTCCTAAGGAACTGTCGGGCATGCCGCCAGCACGGGAAGTTGAGTTTGAAATTGATTTGGTTCCGGGCACCGGACCAATTGCGAAGGCGCCCTATCGTATGGCTCCAGCAGAAATGACAGAGCTCAAGGAGCAGCTGAGAGACCTACTTGACAAGGGGTTTATCCGCCCTAGCGTTTCACCATGGGGAGCGCCGGTCCTCTTCGTGAAGAAGAAGGACGGTAGCCTCCGCCTCTGCATCGACTATCGAGAGCTGAATGCAGTTACGGTGAAGAACTGTTATCCTTTACCACGCATCGACGACTTATTTTATCAGTTGAAAGGAGCATCAGTATTCTCCAAGATAGATCTACGATCCGGTTACCATCAGATTGCTATCCGGGAAAGTGATATAGAGAAGATCGCATTCAGAACCAGGTATGGACTTTATGAGTTTACGGTTATGCCGTTCGGTTTATCCAATGCACCTGCCAAGTTCATGGACTTGATAAACCGCTTGTTCCAAGATCAGTTGGACAAGTCAGTGGTAGTCTTCATCGACGATATACTTGTGTATTCGAAATCGAGAGGTGAGCATGAAAGCCACCTGAGAAGTGTGTTGCAAACATTGAGGAAGAATTAGTTGTATGCTAAATTTTCAAAGTGTGAATTTTGGTTGAACCAAGTATCCTTTCTTGGTCATGTGATTTCCGAGGCCGGGATCGCCGTTGATCCGGCAAAAATAGATGCAGTGCGCACCTGGCCTAGACCGAAGACAGTTACCGACATCAGGAGCTTCCTCGGTCTGGCAGGATATTATAGGAGGTTTATGAAGGACTTCTCCAGTATCTCGAAGCCGATGACTTCCTTAATGAAGAAGGATGCACCATTCGAGTGGACAGGCGACTGTGAGAGTTCTTTTCAGAGTCTCAAGGATGCTCTGACATCTGCACCAGTCCTGACTATACCAGACGGTCCAGATGGTTTTGAGGTCTATTGCGACGCATCAGGCAGAGGTATGGGTTGTGTGTTGATGCAACACGGGAAGGTCGTAGCGTACGCCTCCCGACAGCTGAAAAAGCATGAAGAGAACTACCTTACCCACAACTTAGAACTGGGTGGCATAGTCTTCGCTTTGAAGATATGGCGACATTATTTGTATGGGGTAAGCGTGACAATTTACTCTGACCACAAAAGTTTAAAATACTTGTTCACTCAGAAGGAGTTGAACATGAGACAAAGAATATGGGTCGAGTTCTTAAACGACTACGACATCAATTTACAGTACAAAGAGGGAATAGCAAATGTAGTAGCTGACGCATTGTGTCGCCGAGCACACTCTCTCCATTCGCTAGTCTCCCATACTAGCTTGGTTGAAGAGGTGCGGAGTGCTCAGATGACGGATCAGTATATGTTGGAGATCAGGCAGAAGCTTATTGATGGCACATTCGAGGGTCAGAAGTACGACTTCCGAGTCCACGGTGATGACCTGATTAGGCTGAATGGCCGACTGTGTATTCCGAGGAGTAGCGCTGAGCTGAAGGAGCGCATACTGAGTGAATCCCATTGTTCTACTACTTCGATTCACCCCGGAGCGTCAAAGATGTACAAAGGTATGAAAATATATTTTTGGTGGGCTGGAATGAAGAAAGATGTGAATGATTATGTGTTGAGGTGTCTCACTTGTCAGAAGGTCAAGTTTGAGCATCGACGGCCCGGTGGTATGGTACAGCCAATGCCAGTGCCTGAGTGGAAGTTCCATGACATTTCTATGGACTTCGTAGTAGGGCTTCCGCCTACAAGGGGAGGTCTGAATATGATTTGGGTTGTTGTTGACCGACTGACCAAGGTGGCTCGATTCATACCGATGAAGGACACCTGGAAAGTGGCAAAGCTTGCAGAGCTCTTCGATAGGGAGATTGTTCGGCACCATGGGGTACCGAAGACTATCGTGTCTGATAGGGATACCAGATTCCTTTCAAGGTACTGGAGAACTACACGGGAGGAGCTTGGTACCGAGCTGAAGTTAAGTACAACGTTCCACCCACAGACAGATGGGCAGAGTGAGCGCACTATACAGACGCTTGAGGATATGTTACGTGCATGTGCACTTGACTTTCAGACCAGCTGGATTGATAAGTTACATCTGATCGAGATTAGCTACAACAACAGTTACCATGCTTCGATCAAGATGTCTCCCTTCCAGGCTTTGTACGGTAGACCATGCCGCACGCCACTATGCTGGGATGAGTCGAGTGAGACAGTCATTATAGGACCAGAGTATCTCGAACAAGTTCAAGCAGAAGTACGCCAGATCCGGGCTAACATGAAAGCAGCTCAGGACAGGCAGAAATCGTACCCAGATGTGCGCAGACGTGACCTGGAGTTCGTCGTGGGCGATCGGGTATTTCTTAGAGTATCCCCCATGAAGGGAGTGTTTTGTTTTGGCCAGAAAGGCAAGTTGAGCCCAAAATATGTGGGACCTTATGTTGTGACGGAGCGGATAGGCCCGGTAGCTTACAGGTTTGATTTACCTGCTGAGCTGGGCAACGTACATGATGTATTTCATGTGTCCCAATTGAAGAAATATATGTCTCATCCGTCTCATGTACTTCAGCCTGAAAGGCTAACCTTAGAGCCGACCATGCGATCAGTGGAGACTCCCATACGGATTCTGGATACTAAGACTCGAGACACTCGCCATAAGTCTGTGAGACTGGTGAAGGTCCTCTGGTCTAACCAGGACATCGAGGAGGCCACTTGGGAGCTGGAGGATAAGATGAAGGCGAAGTACCCATCATTGTTTATTTCTTAGTATTTGTATGTATAGGGTACGGGGCGTACCCCTATTTTAAGGGGGGTAGAGCCGTTTCGGTTAGGTGTGTACGACATGTATTTAAATACATTGTCCATGTTATGTTGTTATCTTGTTATGTTACAGACCGTTGTGTCTAAATGATGTAATGTTGTTTGGACCTTGTGTCCGATGTATTGTAAGTGTATTGTTAATGTTGTTATGGAAGTATTGTTTCATAAGTATTTCCCTTGTTCTAATATTAAAGATATGTGGGAAGTGTGAACTTTGGGGACAAAATTCTTTTAAGGGGGGTAGATTGAAATACCCCAAACCTTAGTATGTTGTTTAAACATTAAACCATGATATATTAAGACAAAAAAATGTCTTAGAAACATTAGTAAACAATTTAAACCAAAGAAAACACAAATAAGTACCTTAAAGTCAATATGGGCGAAAATGTGCTCTAAGCTTGGGATAACCTTGGTTAAGGCCTAATAAGCTTACCAAGACCTTATTTATATGTTAATTAACATATTACCAATTACCAAAGAAAACCAAGCTTGAAAACAAGTTAAAACACAAAATGTGCTTTAAGGAGTCTTAAAGCACATTTTTGAAAAATTGTCTTGTAAATGAGTTTTGAATGGCTAAATGTCCATCATTACTCTTTAATTAACATGTGTACTACTTAGTATCACATTAGGAACTCTAAATCAATGGGAAATCAAAAATTTCACAATTATGTGCCTTGTTTTATGAATAGTAACTAAAATAAGCTAGTTTATAACATAAGTCAATATAAGTAATTTAATTGGTCAACAAAGACCAAAACACCCCTTATTACTTAATGGGGGCCGGTTTTCATAGTGGTGAGTCACCACTCTTGTTAGCTTGTTAAACAAATAAAGAATGACTACTTAAGTTACTATTTACTTTAACATATAAATATCTTCTAAAAGCAAACTTCAAACTCATTCTCTCATTCCCTTGCATTCCCACCGTCTTCTACCTTCCTTCTTTCTCTCATTTCCGATTTTGCAACAGCACCACCACCATCATTCTTCATCTTCAACCTCTTGTAATTCCTAGCTCCCTTTGCCAAATCAAAAACCAAGACCACCATTCTTCTAGTCTCATCAAGCTCTCCAATCTTGTCTTCTTAGAATTCCAAGAGCTCCATTTCGGTGCCAAGAGGAATCTCCATGGGAGGAGCTTGAGCTCATCTTTTTACATTTTATTGTTCTCGTTTGCTTCAAGGTAAGGAAACTCAAAGAAAAACTCCATTTCCTTCTTGTTTTGATGTTGACCGAAAATCACCATTGATGGTGTTCATTCTCTTGCTTTGTTCTAGCTTCATTTCAATCTCCAAAGGACTTGGTGGAGTCCTCTCTTGCTACTCATCCAAACTCTCTTTCATTACCAAGGTAAAACAACTATCTTAATGTTTTAAGACAATATATGTAACTAGGGTTTATAATGAGATTAAGCATGAAGCTTGAATACTCATTACCTTGCTTGTATATTAATTAGAAGTTGACAAGCAACTAAAGCCTTGCCGATTTTAATCAAGGAAACAAGAAAGAAGTTTGTGAGGAAAAGAGGTAAATATGCTAACCTAATGTAGTTTAATGTCTTAGGAAAAATGAGCTTATATTGCTTATGAAAACTACCTAAAGAGCCAATGATAAATGAGTTAGTAAAATGCCCTCAAGGAGTTTATTAAGGGCATATGCATTGTTAGGTGTATTTGCAGGTCAAAGGCAAATATAATGTGGGAAATTTAGTGTTTAAGGTTTATGCAATTTAAGGGCCTAAGAGCCATGTTATTTAAGGGCCTAAGTGCCATGCAATTTAAATTATGCACTATATTGTGATGTAGTGTTAAATGGGTGAAGTTTTGTGTATAAGAATGTTCTTGATGGATTTAACTGTTCTTGGATGTTAATGGTAAAAATGATGTGTTTTGGTGTAACAAGATGTTAGTAGAACCCATGTCAAAAAAAATTAGGTATTTTGTAAGAAGTTCTAGGTGTTTTAAGTAAGTTTTGGTGAACTAGGAAGTGTTAGAATTGAATAAGTATATTACTAGAGAAGAACCATATATTGAGGTGTCCTAGGATGCAAAAAGGACTTGAGCATTATCTTGGAGGTTTTAGAATGCAAATGAGTGTTTGGAGTACACCAAAGTCATTTTGGACTTGTGTTGTGACTTATACAAACTTTGGTAAACAAGGAGAAAGTATAAACTTGTAAAAGGATTTCAAGAATGACATAAGGAGTTGGTTTGTAAGAAAAGATGCTAGAGAGATGATGTTATAGTAGTGAGGAAACATTTTGGCATAGTGGTTATCATAGGTATGAAACATCACTTAGAAACCTAAGGAGAAAACATTATAAGTGTTAGGAATTTTGGTAAGAAATGAGTATGTGTTCAAGGAGATAGAAAATGAGTTTTATGGATGTTGTATGAGGGTGTGAGTGTGTCGAATGAGGTTAGAACACATCAGGAGGTTTGAGGAAAAGTTTGGAGAAGGTTGGACAATTTTTGGGCATGTTCTGGTGTTGGCCAACCCAGGGGCTGACCCACGGTTGGGTCGGTCGGCCTCTGTAAGTCACCTGTGAATGGTTCTGGAACGGTCCAACCCAGGGGACATGGGTCGGTCGGGTGAGTTTT
The DNA here is from genome assembly GCA_023374045.1 of Limonium bicolor. Classification (NCBI taxonomy): domain Eukaryota; kingdom Viridiplantae; phylum Streptophyta; class Magnoliopsida; order Caryophyllales; family Plumbaginaceae; genus Limonium; species Limonium bicolor. The sequence continues at coordinate 205,746,596 of CM041782.1, forward strand.
AATGGACGGAAAAGTTTCTGGCAAGGTCCGACCCAGAGGACTTGGGTCGGACGTGGGTTGGACGAAGTAGAATTTTTCAAATCCGAGAATTACTGGAAGGGACCGACCCCGTTGGTTGGGTCGATCGGTGGGTCGGACTGACCCAAAACAAAAAAAAACAAACAGAAAAAATATGACTTATGTAGTAAACCCTAGGGGGTATAATGTAGACAACCAAGGATAAGTTGGGCATTTAAACATATCATATAATCATGTAAAATACTTAGTAAATTTGAAGTTAAGTAAGTTAATTAACCGACGTTATTAATCATGTATAGGAGTGGCCTACAGTGGAAATCAATCAAAGCAAGGACCAAGGTATGATTTTCTTGTAGTCTGTTGCCTACCGGTTTACACCGGCTTGTGTGTTGTTTGTTTTTCTGTGTGTTTATGACCTTGTAAGGCTTAAGTCATGCAACGAGTTTACAGTGGTTTATGTTATGGATTGTTGAACTGTGACTCATCTCCCTTGTGTGTGTCTAACAAGACTTAACCACTTGCTTGTGATTTGTATATTAAGTTCCAACGTTGAACTTCTAACAAGTGCTAACTAGGGAGTGAGGAATCCGGTTGTCCGGTCACGTGTGTATGTATAAGAGTAGATATCTGCATCAGATTCGACTCTTCTATTGTTAAGGTTGTTCTCCTTCATTTGGCATTCGATCTCCCGTTAGCTTCATCCAAAGCTTACCTATTCTGACTTATGATCGGTCTAGGGGGAAATATGTGTGTTTGTGGTGTGTTCGGATCACTATATCCGATCCATCTTGGAGTTAAGTTACTCGTTCGACTAACAGAACGGTAATGAGTTATGTAACAAGCTGAACATGAGGGTGAACCATTCTCTAGGCTTATGTTGTTGACTAACCTTCTTGGTTTATTTACTAAGTGAAATGTTCTCACTATGTATGTTGATATGCTAAGCAATATTTCTTGCTCTGCTATATATGTTGTATGTTTAAAATCAATGCCATGTTATCATGACAAATAGTTGCGCGTATCCCGGTAGCCGATGGGCCGCGCGTTAACCATACCAGCCAAGGGTTGCTGACCCCCTCGGGGGCTCCATTTTTATATTACAGGATGAGGATCGAAGAAGTAGAGTGGCTGTAGATCTAGGTCATGATATACTTTTGGGATATTTTGGATGTTAGGCCTGGGATGCGCCTGTGCTCCCGTGGCGTTATGTTTTGGTTTCGTTGTATCTACAGTGACGGTATATTGTCAGTTTACAGTGATGGAATGTAATTACATACTCGGTATTGTATATGATGTATTTATGGTTTTAGTTCTATGCTCGGGAGTCTGATCATCAGACCGGTACAGTGTGTACGTATTCTGCCTTGTTAACCACGTGGGTGGTTAACGGCGTTGTAACATCGATTCGTTTAGTTACAATTTAGTTGTTTAATACTGCTGTGATTTCATTTATTGTTGAGTGCGTAGTAGGGGTGTTACAATGCCGGTCCACTCTTGTTCATGTCTGTTTCATATCATGGTCATGCGGCCCATGTCCTCATCATGAAGTCTAGCGTCGGTCAAAGGTATGTGGTATGGACCGTACCCAGAATTTATCAAAGAGTTCTTTTTATGTCAGTTTGGTCCCGTCTTGATCCTTAATCTCTTAACACATGTATATAGATCATTTTCTTTAGTATTTTTACCTGTTTTAGCACAAAACCACAAGTAAGGGGAGTTCTTCATATATAACATAAAATAACATATAAGTAAGGAATTTATCATATAAACCAATATAATATTAATTAAATTAAGCATAGAAATATAGATAAATTCCGCACTTATCAGTAGTTAACAAAGTAGGTTAGGTACACTCATCACAATCGTATTCGCATCTTCTATGCACAATTACCACAATTTAACCATGAATGAATGCGTATTTCATGTAACATACGCACCAATCGTCAAAAAAATTATTTTGTGCTATACATACTATAGTTCACGTACACTTGTACGTAAACATACACTAAGTGATTTTGCACTCTACCCCCTTAAAAGGGTTTAAGCCCACGTAGTCAATCACTGAACATTGGTTTAAAATGTTCTACCGTCGTGAAGTATTTTAACTTCCACACGGTCTGTTATACAATGTGTTCTGGTTAGAGGATCTTAACCATATTGGCGGTTAGTCCCTGAACCAAGAATTCTCATTGGAGTTTGTTTACTCATAACCGGTTTCGGTTATGGCTTGTCAGGCTTCTCGGCGTTGATAGTTAGCCATTTACTCGTATTCACTATGCGTGTTCAACATCTGAATCATGGGCTCACTAGCTTCTGCTGTGCGACTCTGATAACTTTAGAGCTTAGTTTGCCCCATTCGTTATTCATAATGTATTGTACATCTCCGATTTATCACCTTTATCTTGTGAATAACGGTTTCTCAACCGACGCTTGGTATCTCTTACCGTGTGCGAATTTGGTGAGTTACAAATTTTCTATCCACTTCTCTAATAATTTGTTGTGTATACTGCTATGTATTTCACGATTATTCACTTGGTTTCTTCCGACTGACTGTCGGTTGAGGTCAAGCTACTACCTAATATGTAGTGCTCCCTCTTTTGTTTCTAAGACTTGAGGCATAATCTATTCCTATATTTGGTATACAGTGTTACTATAGTCACTTATTCGTAATCACGCTTCCTCATTTGGTTCTATAGAAGTGTGTTCTTTCATTCTATGACCTTGCATTAGCTATGCATCGGTCCTTATAGCGTTATAAGTCTCCTTCTGTCTTTATTGCGGTGAGGTTCGACTATTGTGACAGTTGGTATTTCCAACGGTTTTATTTGTAGGTCTGCGCTTAACTGACTTGCGTCATAGTCATTGGTGTGTTTGCACAACTTCCGTATCCTGTACGGGTTGGTTACACAGCAATCGGGTATTCTTGTCCCAAAGCTTTTTACCTCACTTATCGTGTCAATTTACTAAAAGTACACTTCCATTCCTTATGCAATTGCAATAAAGGAATTCACACCATGCTGCAATGAGATCGTTATCACATAACACCGGCTACTAGCTTGCTGCCCAGCCTGTTTACTATCACTTACCTTGCATCTCCGTTGAGTTTAACTCATAACTCTGCTTATTCTCCATATCCTTGTTTAACAATACTCATACAACAGTCGTTTACTGTGCACCATGTTCTTACTCATTGTGCAACATCGACTTACATGGCATCCACTATTATGTTAGCTTCCGCTCATGTATTTCCGCCATTACGCTATGGTTCGCCATTTACTTGGCTGATTACTGAATACGTTACTCTTCAAGTCCTTACGCTCCTTGGGTATTATTCACTCTCTATTTCACATTATAGACATTATTCTTATTCAAATCATTCCTTTGACAATAACTACATGGTCAATCATTTCACATAACTACCGCTTCCATGGTCTCAGAATATCAAGAGGTATCCCCACTCCTAAAGCAGTGGTTTGTTCTCCACTCTATTCACTCTAACATAAACTTTTATAATCAATTGAATTTACATAACACATTTGGTTTGTGGCTTATAAGCCTCATTGCCTCGAGCTCTGCTCATTATAGGCTATTCGCACTAATTTTACTTCTCCGTACACCATCACATGGTTTGGAGGTTGTATTGGGCTCCATGACAAGGTCGTTGCATCACGCTTCCTTCCATGGGGTGCCCTTTAAGAATGTCAAATTGCCTCCTCATGACTTATGTTTAAACTGAGTGTTAGTTTCAACTCTTGTGTTTCTGTCACGATATTTCGTTCAACAATTGTTGACCCAAACACCCTTCAATGATTGCTTCTGGTGTTACTAGGTTATGCCATTACATCTGGCTTGTACTCGTGGGTATGTTTAGTTGACTACATCGCTTTGCGTTCTTGGCTGGGCTTAATATCCTCTTCCGTGAGGATCGATGTCCCCTGATAGCCTAGGTGATTATTTAGGGAATTTCATCGCATTCGTTGTACACTAACGTATCCATATTAGGCGTTTGTCTTACCATGTATAGGCTGGTTCGTCGTTCTAGCTATCATGTTTATCCCTCGGGGTCCTTAAGACATATGTGATGTCTTTACTTACTAGTCAGTGCACTCGCACTTCCTAACTCTTAAACATTTCCTTGAAATGAATTCACTAATTTCTTTAGTCTCGTTAACTAACTGAATTCTTTTACTTCAACCATTCGTGGTAATCCGCTACTCTTGTTGGACTTTTACTGCTGACCGTAGTATGGAGTCGACTACTTCCCGTGTTCCTGACTCTACTCGTATACATATGTGGGGTATCCTACTGATACATTGCTACTTACCCGACTAAGTCATGAATGAGTCCGTCAGGCCCGCAAGCTCCCATCGGAATGCGGTCGTCCCACAATTCATTTTTGTACACTCGTAGTGTCTGTCACACGCCTATGTGAAGTATTCTATTGTCAGCTCATCTTATATCATCTTATGATACATGCATCCAGTGCTTCCCGAACTTAATCAAGGGAAGTCTATCCAGTGTTTGTATTTAGTACGGACTCATTGATATTCTCAGGTTTTAGGATCTTTCTAAGGTTGTTCGAAAGTTGTGTAACTTACCTACCATGTGGCGCTGAGGCCGGTGTAGGTTCTCTGGTTTGGTTTAAAGGAAATTCTGAAAAATTAGAAATAAATATGAGTTTGGAAGAAAATATGGCTTTGAAGAGAGTTTGAAATAATTCTGAGTTTGAAAGAAAAATTCTCATGGTATTACAATGTCTTCTTGTCTTAACCGAGTCTAGCTTCTCGCTGACTGGTGTATTCCCAATTACAAAGGTTAGGTTGTTAAGCCCTTCCACGGTGACGATTATCTCACTCAACTTCATGGTACTTTACTAAGTACTTCGTAGTTGTTAAAAAAATTCCCAAACAACCCCGTTCTAGCAGCACTTGCCATGGCATGTGCGCCATGTTAACTGGCTATCGGTTCCACACACACCGGTAGCGGTATTGTTTTTACCCGCACCGTAATTAGTGGCCTTGTTGGCTCTTACTTTGATACTCTAATTTGGTAATTAATCTTCTGCACAACTTCTCATTGGTCTTCACATGGTAATCATTAACTAGGGCGTTTCCCATTCTTGGAGACCCCTATTTACTTAGTACTGTATCTTCCTCATAACCCGTTCCCACGCATTTGTCGTGGTTACGGAGACTTGATTCTTGTTCAAGTACTATGTTTTAGTCCTTTTGAGGTATGTTTCATGTACACTCCTATAGTTGTCTGAACTATGATAATCAGGTATTACAACCTCTTTGGCGTTGTAGGTTTGGGATTATCCAACCTTGGCTAGTTCCTTAGTCAGTTGGTATACCTTTGGCGACATTATCTAACAGTTATGGTCACGTAGACATGCGTCTCGGGTTTTGTTACTTCATTTTTCTACCTTGTTGCACGGTTATACGCTTTCCTTCCTGCTGGGCAAGCTGGTTTCTCTTGACTGCTAGGCATGTCGACCCAGGCTGTCTGAAATTCTATTCTCCAATGTAGGATTCTTCAATTCTCCGCTATTAAGAGCAGTTAACATCATTCAGACAGAAACCGTCTCCGGGATTCCTAGTTTTCGGAATCTACTATATGACAGGTTTTTCGTACTTACAGAGGTACTTAATAACAGCCAGATCGGGTTTTCCCGAGTAAGAGAGGACTTTCATCTCTCTGGCATTCTTTCCCGAATTATAAAACAGGGGTTGTGGAGGGAGGGAGGGATATTGTAGGTATCCAATACACCCTGGTAATTCCTAACTAGTGTATCTCTCATGCTATCACTCAACCTTTAACCCAAAGTCTCTAATTCCAAACTTGGTACTTCCTAAGCTCGGTAATTCCAGTCATCGGAGCGATACTTCGCTCTGATACCACTTTTTGTAACACCCCAACTACAACATCATACTTAAAAACAAATTACAGCGGAAAACACAACTCAAATTTTACTTAATTCATTGGTGTTATACGCCGTCAACCACCCACATGGCTAACAAGGCTAATACTTATACATTGCATCGGTCTGATGGACCAAATTCCCGAGCACCTACACAATACAATCTCGTTCCATTTCCAAGAATTAATATAAAATACATTCCAACTGTACCGAGTGTTTATAAACTAATGTCGATAACAGTTTCAGTCTTACTACTCCTACAAATCATAAGCAATTAAATAACTACCCATGTACAAAAACTATACCCCGTCCTACTCTCGAACGGCTGCTAGCTCCGTTGTACCTGAAAGGAAAAAGGGTGGCCCCAAAGGGGCTCAACACCTTTGTTGTATGGTAATCGTGCAGCCCGCATACTACCGGGCCACGCACAATTAATTGTCGTCTAAGCATGCAGTTGATTATATTTGAATCATGCATGTAGAACCATAAACACATAACACACGTGTATTTAACACACATCCAAACAATAGGATTCAAACAATTAAGTCAACACATCAACACTTGTTAGATCACATTGTTATGTTCTTTAACCCTTGAGGGTTTCTACCTTGATGGAGCTAACTCCTCATTAGACGACATTTACCCATTTAATCGGGTTATACTTAAATTCTTCTTAGGATAACATGGGGTTGATATCCCTGATCACCATACTCCACATAACAACACATATCACACATTAACATACATACAACATAACTCGGGGAGAGTCACGTGAGGACTCGTACCCCAAAATGAGAGTTAGTCATCTCATTGGAGCCTAGAGAATCATTCTATTCCCATGTTAAGCTCGTTACACAATAACTTACTGTTCTTCTTAGAGAATGTATACTTATTTAAGATGTGTCGGATATAACATAGTTCTAAACACACCATACATATTTACTTTACTTAGATGCCTCGGTCTTAATATAGACCCGAGCACACCAAAACACCATAACTTTACTTAGAAGTATTGGTCTTAATATAGATCCGATCACACCATACACCAATCCCCTAGCCCGAACAAAAGTCAGGTGGGAAAGCCTTTTATTAGGCTTGTGGGTGATTGTAATCCAAGAAGGAAAGACAACCCAAAAAAGAGGGAGTTAAATCAAATATAGATATCAACTCCCAACCATACGTGCACGACCGAGACACCCCGGATTCCTCACCCCCCCATAATAATATTAGTTAGAGGTTCCCTTATGGAACCTATCACATCACGACACCGTCATTACACAACGACATACACAAGAGAGGTAAACACACTTACACACAACAACAACACACACCTAACACACAGATAGCCATAGTTAGAACGTTCCCATAGGTTGGGTCGCTAAATCCAAATACCGATCTCTTATGTGATCCTAGAGTCGGTTAGCTAAGGTTTAACACATATTCAAGGTTAAACGGTACCGGAACTAATTACGCCACATTATGAATTACTATAAACTCATTTCATGCTATATCTTGCAAGGTGGAAAACACATAGAAAGACAGGTTGGCATACAAGCCGGTGTAATCCGGTAGAACACAGGTGCAAGAAAACCATACCTATCACCAAGGTCCACTCTATTGTGTCCTCTTATGTTCCTTGAATAATTCTCGAACAACTGGTAACATTACAATTGTTTCCATTAACATCGGGGTAATACGATTGCTTAATGACTAGTGCGCCCATAGTTAACCCCGTTATCCCGTTATACTTAATTTTACTCTTGTGATCTTAAGTTCAAAACTCTCACATCCAATCTAACATTTGCTTACACTTTTTAAGGCCTTCACATGACACCAAACAAGCCCTAAACATCATCTAATAAAATTACCCATCAATCCCCCATCCTTAGAGGCCTTTAAAACACATTTTGGGCAACTTTTGGTCTGCTCTGGGACTTAGTCCAGACCCAAGGTCCTGGACCAACACTTAAACATACTCTTGGCCCTTTTTTACATTGGTCCGGGTCTTGGTCCTGGACTAAGGACCCGGACCACCTCCAGAGTTCACTCTTGGTTTGTTATTAAGGTCAGTCTGGGACTTGGTCCGGCCCCTAAGTCCCAGACCCTGCTAAAAAGCTGTCAAAATTACAATTTTCAACCCCTAATCCAACCTTAATCCTTACCTAATCATTCCATAATCTTTCCACATGTTTCCTACATGTTTAAAACACCTTAAAACATCTTTAGACCTTCCTAAATCATCACCAACTCATTGCTCAATTTTTGTTCAATTCTACACATCTCTTCTTCCATTTTCAACACTTATGCACACTAGTGCATTACCAGACTCTCTTGGTGTTTCACAACCTTTTACCAACATTACAAACTCACTTATTTGCCACACCTTAGGTTATTCCTTTCCATCAACTTAACTGTTAATGGTTCCTAGTACATCCTAGGTCACAATATCTCTTATAACACTTAAAAACACTTAGTTTCTCAACAAAATTTTGCCATAGCTTCCCTAGTACATTCTTACACCCAAACACTTAGTTTTCCACTCTAAACAACCAAAGACATTCATATCCTCAATGGATGTTCTCTACACACAAATTACCCTCAAACTACACCAATTCACAATATGCTGCATAAACTTAAATTGCTAGGCACTTAGGCCTTAAAAGACAAGGCTCTTCGGCCCTTAAATGACATGAATCTAAACACTGAATTTCCCACATATATTGCTGTGAGCCTCCATTTTAAACCCTATCCTATGTTGATTAAAGCTGATTAGGATCTAACCAGGTTTTAGGTCCACTTATAACCTAAGATTAATAACTATGTCATATAACAATAATTATTAAAACCTAAGCTAGCTCACTGGAGCCTATTATGAGTCGAACTTCCTCCCTTACCTCTTCTCCTCCTTCTTATTATTAACCTAATAGTAAAATTTTATGAGTTAAATTAGGAAAGTTAGAGTTTGGGTTCGGGAACTTGGTATTCGACTAAATTAGGGTTCAATTACTTTCATTACCCCTCGAAGTCGTTTTTCCTCTACTTAGTTTATTTACGGCTTATTACGAAGTCGTTTTAACCTAAGTGCGCGAGCTTCTGTTTTTTTTATGTTTTTTAGCATTTTTTGACAGAAAAAGAAAGTAAAAGTTGAAATTACCTAAACTAGGGTTTCGGAGGCAGAATTAGGCCAAATTTTGTTTCCGTCCGTGACTACGGACCTAATGTCCGTACCCACGGACGCTAGTTAATCTATGTGGAAGTAAAAGTCGAATTAAACAGAAAATGAAAATTTGAAAAGTCCGGGGCCACGGACAGGATGTCCGTGGGCCCGGACATTGTTTAGAAAAAACCTAAAATTTGAAAAATTTAAAATCCCGCCGCCGTCCGTGGGTGTCCGTGGCCATGGACAACCCGTCCGTGGTCCCGGACCATAGGTCCGAGGTCCCGGACCACCCACGGACAGGGGTTTTATGGTGGTTCCCGAAGGTGTTTTCGGCTCAAAATTTATGCACGTGTAGCCTGAAAGGTATACAAGACATTAGTAATTGAAAGATTTCAGTTTAAAGCCGAATTATGCACGAAACATAATGAACAAGTAACAAGGCAGAAACAAAATCCATTAGCAATACAGAAGCCAAAAAGGGTCGGTTTGAACCCAAAATATTACAGAATACTAATAAAGTCGTAAGGTTTCAGAAAAGTGTGATGACAAACTGTTTTGGCTTCTGGAACAACGAGACTCTTCACGTTGGGATTCTTTCGGTGCTCTGTTAATCTCGGTTCTGAATTGAGTTCGAACCCACCTTCTGACTATTGAAATTAATGGTGTTCTTCACGTTTTGGTGGTGGTTTGATGGTGATTTGATGAATGTGGATGAGATGGGAGATGAAAAATGTGTTTTGGTGCTGATTTTGGTAAGATTTCGATGTTTGATTGTGGCTCTGGAGTTCAAAACGTGAAGAGAATGAGTCAGATGCCTTTTTTGAGAGTCTCAGGTTCTTGGAGTTCTGATTTGATCATGGGATAAGGTTCCATATATAGGCTTTCTTAAAGATAAAAAAATCCGGTAAAAACCGAGATTTACCGACGTTTTAGCTCAAGGGCTTCCAAAAGGAATTTGATTATGAAATTTTACACATGGGTAAAGGATGATATTTCTGATTTTTATAACATGGAATTGAATTTTTTGGATATTGGAATATTTTTAAATTCAATTTCTTGTCAGATTCAATCAGAAATTGCTAGAAAATTATTGGAAATTCAAAAAATCAAAATTCCAACGCCATTATGCTTAAAATATCATCCTCTATCGTGGGTTAAAATTTCAAAGCATTTTGAACTGATTTGACCCTTATTTGGAGGAGAGAGAAAGCCTATAAGGGCTTAGAAGCCTTGAAAAATTACGAAAATGCCCCTGGAGATGACTAAGTTGTCCCTAGTACTCTGAAACGTGTCGATCGAACTGGGAACCCATGCTACTAGTGTAACACCCCAACCGCTAATCCTATGCTTACCGTCTAATCGTCCTGTTAATCCTACGAGTTCGCAGCGGAAATATTACTACTTACTACGGCGGGTGGTACAACGCCACTAACCGCCCATACGGCTAGCTAGGCTTACCTTACTTACAGTCACGGTCTGATGCACATAGTGTACCGAGCTACTAAATTACTTACCAAATTACCATATATCAAATACTTACCTCCATGGATCGCCGAGTATTTAAGTGCATACAATTACATCCCAATTCAACTTCCCAAAAGAATGAGTTTAACCACCTACTCATCTATACCAATTCACCATCCCTTTCTATATCCCAAAAAGGTGTACCCCACGGTACACCAGCTATTCAAAAACTACAGCCATGTACTACTCAGTACACCAATCATCATTCAATGTTTACAATCCAAAAAGAAGATAAAAGAACTAGAACTAAGTCTTCACATCTTCATCCTTCGCGAGTACCTGCGTGTAGTAAAAATGGTGCCCCAAGGGCTCAGCAAACGCTGCGTATAAACTCCGCATATACCGCGTGCTAGCTAGGGCACGCCGACTACTTGACGTCCACTAAACATGCTGTTCATTTATTTCATACATACATGCTTTACATACATCATACATTCGTGCTCAATACATTATTCATTCCAAGGCAACAATACAATAATGCTCACAATACTTACCTTCACAAGGTTAGCCAAATTATGCATCCGGGTTAATCGGAATGCTTTTACTCTTTTACTCATTACTTACTTTTTCTTACTTACACTTACTTACTTTCATTTACTTTACTTACCTATTCTTACTTACTTACTCATACTCAAGTTAAGTCGTCGGGACCTCCGGCCCTGGGGACTACGCCGTCCCACCTCCGGGATTTACTTGACTCACCAATCCGGGATGCTGCCCACTTAAGGGATTTGGGCCGCGGACCAGTTTAAGAGTCAGGAATTGGAGCCAACTTCTCGTGACTCCGCATCCTCACGCGTGGCCGAAACTATATCGGACTTCTACTCATTCCAATTTAATTACCAATTTAAGTTAGAATGGTTAGCTTGTTAGGAATAAGTTAGAAGCCCAAACACAATAATAAACGGTCACGGTACAGTACATCATACATACACACATTCATTATCATCCATACATTTCATGAATTATACAAACTAAGATTTAAGAAAATATTCACAACATACAACACTACATATTCACAAGTATGCATATTAACTCCGATTCGTGCATTTATCTTATTTGGTGATCAATTAGCACACAACACACAAATCAGAGAAACCAAGATAGCATACGGGGCATGAGGAATCCATACCGTTCACCGTTGTACGTGATTCCAAACGTCCTTCGGTGTCACAAATCAAATCCTATTATATATATATATACAATTGAATGATTAATATAACTATCATCAACTTAACTCCTACTTACTATGTCCGTATACTTCTTACACTTACACTTTACTTACTTATTTTTCATTACCTTAAGTTTTACTTTCTTACTTAATATTGGCATGCTTAAATACATGTACATATATATATTTATATATAGGTATATATATATAATATTATTATTATTTAATTTAAAATAATTTTTTTTTTATTGGACCGGACTTGCGACCGACCTTGCAAGTCCGGTCCATTCCAATAGCTCACATTACCGAATTTTCCTGGCCCGACCGAACTTGCAAGTCCGGTCGCAAGTTCGGTCCATTCCAGTAGCTTGCATTACGGGAATTTTTCTGGCCGACCGAACTTGCAAGTCCGGTCGCAAGTTCGGTCCGTTCCAGAAGGTTTCATCGGGGAATTTTTTTTTTCTGGTCCGACCGAACTTGCAAGTCCGGTCGCAAGTCCGGTCGATTCCAGTAGCTTTCAGACGGGAAAATTTTCTGCTCCGACCGAACTTGCAAGTCCGGTCGCAAGTCCGGTCAACTCCAGAAGCTTTCCCGTCTTTGTAAATCTGGGCTCGACCGAACTTGCAAGTCCGGTCGCAAGTTCGGTCCGGCCCAGTATTTGCATTTTCATTTCTGTTTTCAGTCCTCTCTTTTACCCATTACTTCCCCATTGTTCCTACACTTAATCCCACATGTTTTAACACTAATTAAACCTCTTAATACACCCTAGTTCACTCCTTAACTCCTTACACAATTCTATACTAATCCACTCACATAATTTTCCAAGTTTCTTTTCAACACTCACCTAGTTTCTTCTCTAGTTGCATTATGCTACAGATTTTAACACTTACACTCCTCTTCTACATCTCCCTCTTCTATTGACATTTCAAGCACCTCTAATACATTATAACTACATTAACTATCTCTCCTAATATACCCTCTATCTTTCTCTAACAAAATCTGTTACAACATGTTTTTCCACCTTGTTTTTAATTCACTAAGTGTTCTAATCCTACATAAATTTTGACATAATCTCCCCTATATTTCTACACTCTCACCACATTGTTTCACACTCATATATGCTCATCTCACCTGTTTATACACAATACCAATACACAAAGCTCCCATACACATTTACTAACACTAAAAACACTCTTAAAATTCCTGCACTCAACATTCATTCCCAACTAGTTTGTAACAGTTTTTTAAACTTGTTTCCAAGGGTTTAAAACACTTACATTCTCTTATACATTACTCTATTACACAATACCATTTTCATTACTAAATTCGAACTTATAAAATCTGTTACACATACATATACAAGACTACACAAAAGAACATTCTTACCTTGTTTCTCCTCTAGATTTTCTTTCTTCTTCTTTCTTCTTCCTTCCTCTCTTTCTCCACCGGTTTAGCAACCCAACTCCTTTAACACTATAACCCATACATTTACATATTTCAATACTTAAAACTATCCTTAAACATTATTTGAGTTCTAATACATATTCTAGGGTTTAGAAGTTCATTACCTTACAAAGGTGTAAATGAAGCTTGGAGTGGCTCAAGAACAAGGTTTCCAACTCCTTCAACAAGCCAAAATCGGCTAGGGTACAAGGAACAACAAGAGCTTAGTTTCTAAATTTCGTTTTTCCCACAAAGGCTAAATAAAGATGGAGTTTCAAGAAGATTTTTACCTTAAAAGAACAAGGAGAAGAAGGTGGTGCTAATGGTGGTCTTGAAGCTCCAAATGGGACATACCCATAAAACGAAAGTTGTTGTTTTCGAATTTTGGAAAGGTAGAAGTGTAGCTCTTGATGAGAGGATTCCAATGGTGTAGTTTTTATAATTTTTGGAAGAGGTTTGAGGGAGTTTCAAGAGGAGAGAAGTGAGTATTTTGTGTTGGTTTCTCTTTTCTCCATGGATGACCGATGAGGAAGAAGAAGGAAGAAAAGAGAGGGTGCTGGGTGAGGGGTATTACGTGAGTGAAGAGAATGGTAGAGGGGAGAGAGAATAAAGGTGAGTGTAATAGGTTACTTTTTGGTTTTTAATTCTTTTGTCTTTTACAAATAAAAGAGAGTTTAGGGTGTGTGTGTGTGGGGGATAAAATCGGCTAGCTCTACAGCCCATTTGGATTTTACAATTTTATTTGCAATATTGGACACACTAGTTTGTGTAATTTATATTTCTACCCCACAACTTCCCGTTTTTGACAGTTTTTACTAATCTCTTGTTTTATTGATTTTATTGGTCCTAAAGCTTCACTAATATTTATTAATGATTATTTATACTTAATTAAGCTTCTAAATTATTTATTAGCCTAATTAATCACTATTTTTAATTACGGGGTATTTCAATCTACCCCCCTTAAGAAACTTTGCCCTCAAAGTTGCTCAAGGTTAATAGTTTAGGTAATTCTACTCATTAGGCAAACCAATTGCACTAATGCATCTTACTACCACCTATGCGGTGTTTACTCCATTCCACATTGCAACATACACAATTCACATACACAATCCAACGTTTTCAATTCATACCATTCCACAATACACCATTACAATTCACAATACACATTACACAAACATCATCCATCATACGTCGTACAAATACATTCACACACTACACATTACACATACATACACATACCAAATTCACTTACACTACATGTGCCACACAAACCTATTACAATGCCTACACACTATGCAATGCTTACCCCGAAGCAATGCAAAAGCAAAAGGGCTCTACCCCCCTTAAAAGGGGTACGACCCGTACCCGTATTGCTAAATACTAGACTATCTAGTCTATGAATAACTGTGGGTACTTAGCCTTCATGGCATCTTCCAACTCCCATGTCGCTTCTTCGACATCATGGTTTGACCATAGGACCTTCACGATTCGTATAGACTTATGGCGAGTGTCTCTGGTCTTCCTATCCAGGATTCTCACTAGGGTTTCGATGTATCTCATGGTTGGCTCGATGGATAGTCTCTCGGGCTCTAAGACGTGAGAAGGATCAGCAATATACTTCTTGAGTTGTGACACATGAAATACATCATGGACACGCCCCAAGTCCTCAGGTAGTGCTAACCTGTAGGCTACGGATCCAACTCTTTCGGTGATAGCGTACGGCCCTACAAACTTTGGGCTTAGCTTGCCCTTCTGGCCAAATCGGAAGACACCCTTCATAGGTGAAACTCGCAAGAACACTTGGTCGCCCACAGCGAACTCAAGGTCGCGTCGTCTCACATCCGCATAGGATTTCTATCTATCTTGGGTTGCCTTCATGTTAGCTCTAATCTGCTGAACTTCAGCTTGCACTTGCTCCAGATACTCCGGTCCTATTATGACCGCTTCACTTGACTCATCCCAACACAAGGGTGTACGGCAAGGTCTAACGTATAGAGCTTGGAAAGGCGACATCTTAATCGAGGCGTGATAGCTATTATTATACGAGAACTCGATAAGATGAAGCTTATCTAACCAAATCCCCTGAAAGTCTAAGGCACATGCCCGAAGCATGTCCTCCAGTGTCTGGATGGTCCTTTCTGTCTGACCGTTGGTCTGAGGATGGAAGGCTGTACTCAACTTCAATTCTGTACCCAACGCTTCCCTTGTAGCTCTCCAGTATCTCGAAAGAAATCTGGTGTCGCGGTCAGATACTATTGTTTTCGGGACTCCGTGATGTCTGATAATCTCCGTGTCGAATAGCTCTGCTAGCTTTACTACCTTCCAGGTGTCCTTCATCGGTATGAATCTGGCAACCTTGGTAAGGCGATCGACTACAACCCAGATCATGTTGAGTCCTCCCCTGGCAGGTGGGAGTGCTACAACAAAATCCATGGAGATATCATGAAATTTCCACTCGGGAACTGGCATTGATTGTACCATTCCGCCCGGTCTACGATGTTCAAACTTTACTTTCTGGCATGTTAAGCATATCAATACAAATTCCGTCACATCTGATTTCATTCCAGACCACCAGAAGTACCTCTTCATGTCTTTGTACATCTTGGAGGCTCCCGGATGGACTGACAATGTGGAACAGTGTGACTCTCGCAGGATGCGATCCCTTAGCTCAGCATTGCTTCGGGGGACGCATAGCCTGCCATTCAACCGAATCAAACCATCTTCATGTAGCTTGAAGTCATACTTCTTCTTCTCAAATGTACCATTCTCGATCTTGTGTCTGATTTCGGTTAGGTAAGGGTCGCTCAACTGAGCATCTCGCACCTCGTCAACCAAGCTAGAAGAAGCGAGTAGCGAATGGAGCGAGTGTGCTCGACGGCTCAGAGCGTCGGCTACAATGTTTACCTTCCCTTCCTTATACAGTAAGTTGATGACATAATCTGAAAGAAATTCCATCCATCTTCTCTGTCTTAAATTCAGTTCTTTCTGAGTAAATACATATTGTAAGCTCTTATGGTCGGAGTAGATGGTGATGCTTACCCCATAGAGATAGTGTCGCCATATCTTCAAGGCGAAGACAATGGCTCCTAACTCTAAATCGTGAGTCGGGTAATTCTCCTCATGCTTTTTCAGCTGGCGGGAGGCATAAGCGACAACCTTGCCATGCTGCATGAGTACGCATCCCATACCTTTGCCTGATGCATCACAGTATACCTCAAATCCCTCTGTGCCCTCTGGAAGAGTAAGGACGGGCGCTGAGGTCAATGAGTCTTTTAGTTTCTGAAATGATAACTCGCACTCGTCTGTCCATACAAACGGTGCATCTTTCTTCATCAGTGTAGTCATGGGCTTGGCGACTTTCGAGAAGTCCTTTACAAATCTCCGGTAGTAACCGGCTAGACCAAGAAAGCTCCTAATGTCGGTAACAGTCTTGGGTCTAGGCCATGATCGTACAACTTCTATCTTTGAAGGGTCAACTGAGATACCTACGCTCGAGATGACATGTCCAAGGAATGATACCTGATCAAGCCAAAACTCGCATTTGGAGAACTTCGCATACAGCTGGTTCTCGTGCAGTGTCTCAAGCACTTTCCTCAAATGATTTTCATGTTCCTCTGCTGATTTGGAATATACAAGTATGTCGTCGATGAAGACAACCACTGAAGTGTCCAACTGCTCACTGAATAGTCGGTTCATGAGGTCCATGAATTTAGCAGGTGCATTTGACAAACCAATGGCATCACCGTGAATTCGTAGTGGCCATATCTAGTACGGAATGCCGTTTTCTCAATGTCTTGTTCCTTGATTGCAATTTGATGATACCCAGAACGGAGGTCAATCTTGGAGAAGACCGATGCTCCTTTCAGCTGGTCGAATAGGTCGTCGATGCGTGGCAATGGGTATTTATTTTTGACTGTGACCGCATTCAGCTCGCAATAGTCAATACAAAGTCGGAGACTACCGTCCTTCTTCTTCACGAAGAGAACCGGTGCTCCCCAGGGTGATACGCTCGGGCGTATAAACCCTTTGTCAAGAAGGTCTCGCAACTGTTCTTTCAGTTCAGTCATTTCAGCAGGTGCCATGCGGTACGGTGCCCTAGCAATGGGACCGGTACCAGGCAATAGATCAATTTCGAATTCCACTGCTCTCGGTGGTGGCATGCCGGGTAGCTCCTTAGGGAATACGTCAGGAAATTCGGATACTATGGGTACTTCATCACTGAACTCTAGATCTCTCTCCAGGTCTTGTACATAACACAGATACACCTCTTGGCCCTTTCTGAGCTCCCGGTACATAGCCATAGCAGATATGAGTGTGGTCGAAAGCTCTCTCGGTCTCTGGCAGTAAGATACGGTAACCCCAGAAGGACTCTTGAGCAGCAAACGATGCTCAGCGCAGAGGATTCTACCCTTGTGCCGCTCCAACCAATTCATTACAATGATTAAGTCGAATCCCAATCTATTGAATTCGATGAAGGAAATGGGAAACGATTCGCCTTTGATTTCGATGGTGGCTGATTGATAATAATTGGTACACTTTACTCGCTCCTTCGATGGGAGAGTAACCATGAAGTTCGGTAACTCATCCGCATCTAGATTCAACCTCTTCACAAAGGATGGTGATACAAAAGTGTGAGAGGCGCCGGAGTCGAACAATACATTGGCATCAATGCCATTTACTGGGAAGGTTCCCGTTAAGATGGTGCCGCTTCTGCCGGCTTGTGCTTCGGTGAGGATGCTCAGGTTACCTTCGGTACCGAGTCCACAACCTATTGGATTCACAATTAGATAAGTATTGATGGTGGACACAAGTGGAATTAAATCAACACTGCTCTTTATTGATAAACCAACCATCATACACACCGTGTCTCTAATACATGTTACTAATAGATTACATGATACTATGAATTTAATACTTCCTAAAGGTAAGGTTCAGGCGTCCTGGTTTCATGTGTGTGGCATTGATTATTGCCGGCGGTGCCGTATTCAACTTATCTTGTTGATCCCGTGATACAGCATCCTAGAGTTTCCACCCATGATTAGGACATCTCTTGATCTCAATACCAGTTTCTGTGCGAGGTCCACACGCTCCTGCTTGCTATACAGGAATACGGCGTCATCACCAATGGACCAAGACAGTACGGGCACTCCTTGTTCAAGAGATTCCGCTGTCTCGTCCTTGTCTTGGTGTAACCCAAGTCGTCCTTCTTTCTCATAGAATTTGACGATACAGAGGTCCGCTTTAAGTGCGGGGATTGGTTCATGTTCACATTGTCGTGCAAGTTCTACTGCTTGTGTGACGAGTGTCTGAAACTCTGGTGGTATTGTCGGTGGCGTCGCTCCATCTTGTGTTCGTGTCTCCTGGTATGTCTTGGTATAAGGATTCCAGTCCTTTCCCAAGCACATCATTTCAGCTTCATCTTCGCTCCACCGGGGAATTCGGGTGTATAAAATCCACCTTGACCCGTTCCTAGCTCGTTGCATCGTCGGATGATTGAGATTTGTGCTTCGGGTGTCAGGTATCCCTTTAATAAGATCATACCTGGTCGGATGACCTGACACTGTTCGTTGGTGTAGTCATGGTTGGTGATGTCGATCTCTTCTTGATTCAAGTTTACCGGTTTCGGGTAACAGATACTAAAGCTTCATATGGTTACAAGTTTCATCTACGGTGAGTACTAGTTTCAACTACTTTATTTCATGCTTAATACAAACTTCATTTTATTTACTCATGCATTCATTCAAACGGTTACGCTACTACTTAGACATGCTACTTCAAGGATTAAAGGTTTAGATTATTACCTGGGCCAGATTTAGAACCGGACCTATCACGGTCAATCACATGAAGGACAGGCTGCCTCTGAGGTGCACCCCGCGGAGGTCCCCGGGATCCCTGTCCCTGTGGTGCCTGCTGGGTCGGTGCATCGCCAGATGCAACCTCCTTGCCTTCCCTCTGTTTGTAGTTTTGGAAGTTCCCCTTTGGCTTGGTGCTCTCTGGGCATTTGTTGGTCGTGTGTCCTAGCTTCTGGCAATTGTAGCACTTGATATCTCTCTCATAGCAGTCCTTGCTGGGATGGTCTAGGTTGCACTTTCTGCACACATAGGTGCGGCCATCGGAGAAGGTTTTAGTGACACCGAAGCTAGAACCTGAGGTTATAGGGTTAGCACATGTGTGCGTGGATATACTAGATACATTACTTGTACGATTACGATTTAGGAATAGAAGTTTACCCTTTGGTGGGCGTGATCTCAGTGGCTTTGCTGCCACCGGTGCAGAATAACCAAGCTGAAGAAGCTCAACTGGTTTGCCCTGCTCAGCATGGGCACTGCTCTCACCTGGGGATTTCTTTTGGGATTGCTGAAAGAAATTCCCTTCTTCTTCTTCCAACTCTTCCCCTGGTTCTGCTCCTTAGTACTGGTGTTTTTGTTGTTGGCTTTGCGCTTCAGCGCGGTCTCTTCATCCCTTAATTGGCAAGTGATTTCAACGTGAGAGGCCGCGTGATAACACTCCTGAAATCTCAGGTATTAGCCGGGATTCTTGCTTAAGAAAAGATGAGGAAGAGTTCAAGGAATTCAAGGAATTGAAATGATACTAAGGGTTAACTGATATTTACCTGAAGGGAGGTAAATCTCGTGTAGCCCATACCGTACCGAAGGGTGGCTCAGACCGCCATAGAAGCGATCGACCAACACCTGGCCGGTGTATCCTAGATCAGGGAGGAGACGGAGGATAGACGTGAAGGTGCGGTAGTACTCATCCACAGACATCTTGTCTGTCATCTTCAAGGCATCCAGCTCTAGCCTTTTCTTAGTTTTCACATGCTCTGGATAGACTTGGATCGGAGGAGAGATGCGAAGACTCCCAATCGAATGTGGGGTCGCTGACGTGCTCATGCTTGATTAGCTTCCACCAATCCATCGCAGCATCCTTCAGATAATAAGCAGCAACTCTGACTCGAACTCCAGCAGGAGCTTCGAGGGTTTCGAACGTCGTCTCCATCTCGGAGATGTAGGCTTCGAGCTTAGCCGGATCACTCTCGCCCCTAAAGCAGGGAGGGAGGAGTTCCGCTACAGCTTTTACCCAGTTCGCTTTTCTGGGTGGCGGGGGAGGGATTGGCCCCGCTTGAGTTTGTTGGTTCTGTTGGGTTTGTTGCACGCTTGGATTACTTGTGGTAGCATCTGTGCTACCGTGGCGGCGACGATCTCAACTATCGTCTGCGCGCCGGGTCCGTCATTGCCCCCTCCTCTAGGGCGACCTGGACCTCTTGCTGACATCTGAATATTTAACAGTTACGTTAGGCTCCGCAAGATATGACTCAAAGGTCTTGGAATTTAAGCAAGGTATCGTTCCTAAGAACGTCAAGGGTATCCGTTGTTAACATCGGTAGCTCCTAGTTAGGTTTCTAAGTATCCGTCTTAAGACGGTTGAAATCCTAACTCGGTAATCCCTATGCTCGGTACTATGGACATCAGAGCGTTACTACGCTCTGATACCACTTTTTGTAACACCCCAACCGCTAATCCTATGCTTACCGTCTAATCGTCCTGTTAATCCTACGAGTTCACAGCGGAAATATTACTACTTACTACGGCGGGTGGTACAACGCCGCTAACCCCGCCCATACGGCTAGCTAGGCTTACCTTACTTACAGTCACAGTCTGATGCACATAGTGTACCGAGCTACTAAATTACTTACCAAAATACCATATATCAAATACTTACCTCCATGGATCACCGAGTATTTAAGTGCATTCAATTACATCCCGATTCAACTTCCCAAAAGAATGAGTTTAACCACCTACTCATCTATACCAATTCACCATCCCTTTCTATATCCCAAAAAGGTGTACCCCATGGTACACCAGCTATTCAAAACTACAGCCATGTACTACTCAGTACACCAATCATCATTCAATGTTTACAATCCAAAAAGAAGATAAAAGAACTAGAACTAAGTCTTCACATCTTCATCCTTCGCGAGTACCTGCGTGTAGTGAAAATGGTGCCCCAAGGGGCTCAGCAAACGCTGCGTATAAACTCCGCATATACCGCGTGCTAGCTAGGGCACGCCGACTACTTGACGTCCACTAAACATGCTGTTCATTTATTTCATACATACATGCTTTACATACATCATACATCCGTGCTCAATACATTATTCATTCCAAGGCAACAATACAATAATGCTCACAATACTTACCTTCACAAGGTTAGCCAAATTATGCATCCGGGTTAATCGGAATGCTTTTACTCTTTACTCATTACTTACTTTTTCTTACTTACACTTACTTACTTTCATTTACTTTACTTACTCATTCTTACTTACTTACTCATACTCAAGTTAAGTCATCGGGACCTCTGGCCCTGGGGACTACGCCGTCCCACCTCCGGGATTTACTTGAATCACCAATCCGGGATGCTACCCACTTAAGGGATTTGGGCCGCGGACCAGTTTAAGAGTCAGGAATTGGAGCCAACCTCTCGTGACTCCGCATCCTCACGCGTGGCCGAAACTAATCGGACTTCTACTCATTCCAATTTAATTACCAATTTAAGTTAGAATGGTTAGCTTGTTAGGAATAAGTTAGAAGCCCAAACACAATAATAAACGGTCACAGTACAGTACATCATACATTCACACATTCATTATCATCCATACATTTCATGAATTATACAAACTAAGATTTAAGAAAATATTCACAACATACAACACTACATATTCACAAGTATGCATATTAACTCCGATTCGTGCATTTATCTTATTTGGTGATCAATTAGCACACAACACACAAATCAGAGTAACCAAGATAGCATACGGGGCATGAGGAATCCATACCGTTCACCGTTGTACGTGATTACAAACGTCCTTCGGTGTCACAAATCAAATCCTATTATATATACAATTGAATGATTAATATAACTATCATCAACTTAACTCCTACTTACTATGTCCGTATACTTCTTACACTTACACTTTACTTACTTATTTTTCATTACCTTAAGTTTACTTTCTTACTTAATATTGGCATGCTTACATACATGTACATATATATATATTATTTAATTTAAAATAATTTTTTTTTACTGGACCGGACTTGCGACCGACCTTGCAAGTCCGGTCCATTCCAGTAGCTCACATTACCGAATTTTCCTGGCCCGACCGAACTTGCAAGTCCGGTCGCAAGTTCGGTCCATTCCAGTAGCTTGCATTACGGGAATTTTTCTGGCCGACCGAACTTGCAAGTCCGGTCGCAAGTTCGGTCCGTTCCAGAAGGTTTCATCGGGGAATTTTTTTTTTTGGGTCCGACCGAACTTGCAAGTCCGGTCGCAAGTCCGGTCGATTCCAGTAGCTTTCAGACGGGAAAATTTTTGCTCCGACCGAACTTGCAAGTCCGGTCGCAAGTCCGGTCGATTCCAGAAGCTTTCCCGTCTTTGTAAATCTGGGCTCGACCGAACTTGCAAGTCCGGTCGCAAGTTCGGTCCGGCCCAGTATTTGCATTTTCATTTCTGTTTTCAGTCCCTCTTTTACCCATTACTTCCCCATTGTTCCTACACTTAATCCCACATGTTTTAACACTAATTAAACCTCTAATACACCCTAGTTCACTCCTTAACTCCTACACAATTCTATACTAATTCACTCACATAATTTTCCAAGTTTCTTTTCAACACTCACCTAGTTTCTTCTCTAGTTGCATTATGCTACAGATTTTAACACTTACACTCCTTCTACATCTCCCTCTTCTATTGACATTTCAAGCACCTCTAATACATTATAACTACATTAACTATCTCTCCTAATATACCCTCTATCTTTCTCTAACAAAATCTGTTAAACATGTTTTTCCACCTAGTTTTTAATTCACTAAGTGTTCTAATCCTACATAAATTTTGACATAATCTCCCCTATATTTCTACACTCTCACCACATTGTTTCACACTCATATATACTAATCTCACCTGTTTATACACAATACCAATACACAAAGCTTCCATACACATTTACTAACACTAAAAACACTCTTAAAATTCCTGCACTCAACATTCATTCCCAACTAGTTTGTAACAGTTTTTTTAAACTTGTTTCCAAGGGTTTAAAACACACATCTTATACATTACTCTATTACACAATACCATTTTCATTACTAAATTCGAACTTATAAAATCTGTTACACATACATATACAAGACTACACAAAAGAACATTCTTACCTTGTTTCTCCTCTAGATTTTCTTTCTCCTTCTTTCTTCTTCCTTCCTCTCTTTCTCCACCGGTTTAGCAACCCAACTCCTCTAACACTATAACCCATACATTTACATATTTCAATACTTAAAACTATCCTTAAACATTATTTGAGTTCTAATACACATTCTAGGGTTTAGAAGTTCATTACCTTACAAAGGTGTAAATGAAGCTTGGAGTGGCTCAAGAACAAGGTTTCCAACTCCTTCAACAAGCCAAAATCGGCTAGGGTACAAGGAACAACAAGAGCTTAGTTTCTAAATTTCGTTTTGCCCACAAAGGCTAGAAAAAGATGGAGTTTCAAGAAGATTTTTACCTTAAAAGAACAAGGAGAAGAAGGTGGTGCTAATGGTGGTCTTGAAGCTCCAAATGGGACATACCCATAAAAACGAAAGTTGTTGTTTTCGAATTTTGGAAAGGTAAAAGTGTAGCTCTTGATGTGAGGATTCCAATGGTGTAGTTTTTATAATTTTTGGAAGAGGTTTGAGGGAGTTTCAAGAGGAGAGAAGTGAGTATTTTGTGTTGGTTTCTCTTTTCTCCATGGATGACCGATGAGGAAGAAGAAGGAAGAAAAGAGAGGGTGCTGGGTGAGGGGTATTACGTGAGTGAAGAGAATGGTAGAGGGGAGAGAGAATAAAGGTGAGTGTAATAGGTTACTTTTTGGTTTTTAATTCTTTTGTCTTTTACAAATAAAAGAGAGTTAAGGGTGTGTGTGTGGGGGGGATAAAATCGGCTAGCTCTACAGCCCATATGGGTTTTACAATTTTATTTGCAATATTGGACACACTAGTTTGTGTTATTTATATTTCTACCCCACAACTTCCCATTTTTGACAGTTTTTACTAATCTCTCATTTTATTGATTTTATTGGTCCTAAAGCTTCACTAATATTTATTAATGATTATTTAGTTGAACAAAATTGTTACGAGTCCATTTGACCCGCTTAAAGACACGTTTTCCCGGTTACCTCGAAAAACGCGCTTTAAGGTTCGTTAGTGATTTTAATCCGTTTTAAGGATCCGTTTTCTTCGGGATTTGTTCCCTCATGATTATTTATACTTAATTAAGCTTCTAAATTATTTATTAGCCTAATTAATCACTATTTTTAATTACGGGGTATTTCAACTAGCCTATTAGTAGAGACCCTCTTCCGGGGGGTTGAAATTTTGGGTATAACAGATTGCCCCCCGTCAACTAGACTTTGTAATTGAAATGAAAGGCTGGTTGATGCTTGAGTGATACCCCAAAATTTTGGATCTTAAAAGACACCACATGCAATTGAATTATGATAAGTTGTGTCGAGCTGTTCTAAGGCGCTGACTACCTACGAGTAAAGTGGATGGATGTCGAGCGATTCTTAGGCGTCGACCACCTAAAGGTAAGAATGAAGTAATGTCGGACTATTCTAAGGCGTCGACCATCTATAAGGATGATATGATGTCGTTGACTACCCATAGGTGATTGAAAATTAATGTGGGGGCGAATTCTTCCACTCAGGTGAATTCGTCTACTCGGATGAGTTCTTCTACTCGGGTGAGTTCTTCTACTCGGGTGAGTTCTTCTACTCGGGTGAGTTCTTCTACTCGGATGAGTTCTTCTACTCGGGTGAGTTCTTCTACTCGGGTGAGTTCTTCTACTCGGGTGAGTTCTTCTACTCGAGTGAGTTCTTCTACTCGGGTTAGTTCTTCTACTCGGGTGAGAATTTGTATTTCTAAAGAATCTGCATCTTCGTGGTGAGAATCTGTATCTTCGGGTGACAATCTGTATCTCTGAAGAATCTGTATCTTCGGGTGAGAGTCTGTATCTCTGAAGAATCTGTATCTTTGAGTGAGAATTTATATCTCTGGTCTATGATGAGGAGTCTCGTACGGATGGATGTAAGGCAAATTTTATGCAAATGGTCATGATAAAAGTTGATTATGAAAGTGCCAAACGTGACAATGATGATATGCATGTCAAAATACAATCAAAGCGTATGTAGGAAACTTGTCCAAAACAAGAAATCATTGGAAAACGTGCCAAACATGGCAATGTTAAGGATCAAAAATTGTCCAAAGCAAGACATTGCTAGAAAATGTGCCAAATGTGGCCATGATGAGGTTTATGAAACCAAAGTGTTTGAAGGAAAGTTGTTCAAGACAAGAAATTGTTGAAAGAGGTGCCAAACGTGGCAGTGTTTGAAGAAAAATCTGTTTACTGAAAAGGAAAGTGAAATTATCATTTCTGGACTACAGACTTCGGACTTGTAATTTATCTCCTAGGAGATGAACATGCCACCAGTGGGGTGTGGTGTTTGATGTGGAGATCTTTTGAGTGGTGATCAGGGCATATATGTGCCCGTGGTGTATGATGTGTAGGTAAGGGTTGATGTGGGCCTGTGTAGTAGTGGTGTAGAGGTAAGGGCTTATGTGGGACTGCCTGGTAGTGGTGTGGAGGTAAGGGCTTATGTGGGCCTGTGTGGTGTATGATGTGAAAGTAAGGGCTTATGTGGGTCTGAGGTGTTTAATGTGGAGGTAAGGGCTTATGTGGGCCTGTGTGGTGTATGATGTTAAAGTAAGGGCTTATGTGTACCTGTGGTGGGATGGTGGTGCTCAGGCTTTGATTTTCAATCGGTGTTGTCATGACAATTGTTGGAACCAACAATTTCCCCCAGTATTTTTTCTTAGGACAATCTGAGCTAGAGTTCATGGTAAACAGTCGGAACGATCGATTGCCCCCAGTATTTTCTTTGGTTAAACATGCGAACAAGTCTCGTCCTCACAGGGTCAAGGCTTATGTTTTTATGTGGTGCTTCCTAACCTACACTCGGCATGTTTGGTGCTTGCACTCGTTCCTCACCTACGGTAAAAACTTCTAGACCATCGAGTTCGATATTTGATGGATTTACGCATTTGATCTGTTACTTTTACGTGATTGGACACACAACTATCAAGTCATAAGTCTTTAAAGCTTATAACGTGGCCATGAGGTGTGATGAAAGACAATGGGACCATGGAGGGATAGTTTAGGTATGCGAAGCTAAAAGGGGACCAAAGCTGCACCTTGCACCTTCTCTCAGAATCATCTTCCTTGTCTTGAAGTCATCTAGCTGCTTCGTGTTGACGTTACTTTTGCGCTTCTGGACTTGGACTTTTGAAGTCATCCTTTTACACCATTTCTCCTTTCGTCATTTGGATTTCTTCGAGGCACTTCGGGCTTTCCTTTTGTTTTATCCTTTCTTGACTTTGCCTTCAGGGTTCTTGTGTTTCCCGGTTTCGGGCTCGAGAGCTGTTTTGATGTGAGCTCTTTGGATCCTGTGTCACTCTGGGACCATTTGCGGATCACTTCGTCATATAGATAGCAGCGCTGCTTCTTTGAACTAATGAAGATGTTATTTAAGACTCGAGCTCCTCGCTTCCTTTGGTCACCGGGTTGGAAATTCATCATCAGCTGGGTTATTTTGTGGAGTTCATAATATCAAAAAGAGGATATATGAAAGGCTCGGTGGGGGTGCCTAGGGTTTAATGTCAGGGTTTACAAGCTTTTGGCTATGTGGTGCAGTACCTAGGTGCTTCGTCATCCCTAATAGTTGTGTATCCGTTCTTTGTTACTTTTCGCAGGTCTAAGAGTAAATTTACAAATTATCTCCTTCGGTCGGAGTTATGCCATTTACCTCACCTTTGAATGTGGTCTCACTGGAGTTGTGTAAAAATGACACGCTCGTTTGCTCATGGTTTTTCCACTCAAGACACTCTCGCGAGACTTTCACTCGGAAACTCGTTCACGCATTTAAACAAAAGACAAAAGATGATGAACTTAAACTTAGATTGCCCCCAGTATTGATTTGAGGTTTGCGACAACAATTCGATATATGTGGACCTTGAACCTCTTTGTGAGGTGTTTGGATGTTATGGTGTGAGTTCTGGTGTTTGGTTAGACATGTTCATCCTTTGAGTCAAGTACCAACGTTGAGGTATTTCATCGAGATAACGGGCGAAAACCGGCCTTCAGCATGTCATTCAACCTGAGGATGGACATTTCCCTATCGAACATCGCCAGATGGACCTGCGGGTCTGATGAACCCTTGTATAGAGCAAGTGTGGGCAGCTTCAACTTTAGAGGGAGATTGACCTCGGGGTACGATTCCATAGAAGAGTAATCGAAACCAGCTGGCTTGCTAGCTTTTTCCATGCACCCGATCCTTTTCAGGGCCTTCCTTAATTCTTCAGTTAGTTGGCGGTCCGGGATGACTTGCCCTACAAATCTTTGTGCATCCTAGGCCTCAACAGAGTTAACTTCGATGTAGTCACGCCCGTTCCCAGAGTCAGCAATCTTTCCTGAAATGTTTTCCTGATGACCAACCTCAAGGGAATTGATTTTGCTTTTCAGCTCTTCGATGATGGTAACATACTTAGCCTCCATGTCATTAGTGGTGGACCTATGTTTCTGTTCCATGGCATCAAAGGCGGCCATGTACCTTTGCTCTAAGGCTGCAAACGGGGCCTCCATGCTGACTGGGTTTCCTCCCTCTGCCATACTTGGGATTCAGGCTTATCTGTTGGAAAACAAAAGTGGATTGAGCTAAAATTCTAGGCCATGAAGAAGTTTTAGGTAAAACTTGTTTAGGCTGCAAGAAAAGCACTTAAGCTAGAGTGTTTTGAAGATTGTGTGAAATACCCCAAACCTTAGTTGTTGTGTAAATGTTAAACTATGGTATTAAAGGCTAAAAATTTCCTTAGAAACATAAATGAATCATTTAAACCATGGTAGAACACAATAAAACACTAAGACACGGTTTGAGCAAAAACATGCTCTAAGCTTGGAGTGAACTTGGTTAGGACCCAAAGAGCCTACCAAGACTTGATAATGTTTAATTATGACTTTATAAGGCTAATTAAGTCCTTAGGAAACCTTGGTAGACAAGGAAACCAAACAAAACACAAATAAATACCTTAAGGTCAATATGGGCCAAAATGTGCTCTAAGCTTGGGATAAATGTGTATAAGGCCTAATGGTCATACTTATACCTTATAAATATGTTAATGAACATATTAAATCAATTACCAAAGAAAACCAAGCTTGAAAACAAGTTAAAACGCAAAATGTGCTTTAAGAAGTCTTAAAGCACGTTTTTGAAAAATTGTCTTGTAAATGAGTTCTGAATGGCTAAATGTCCATCATTACTCTTTAATTAACATGTGTACTATATAGTATCACATTTGGGTGGCTATATCAATGGGAAATCAAAAATTTCACTTCTATGTGCCTTGTTATTGGTGAATAGTGATTTTTATAACTAGTTTGTAACATATAATGTTATAAGTGATTAAGTTGGTCAACAAAGACCAAAACACCCTTCTATTAAAATGGGGGCCGGTTTTTAGTAAGGTGAGTCATCACCATGTAAATAAATTAAAGGAAGGAAGGAAAAGAAAGTAAAAGAAGGAAGTTACTTTAGTACATAAATATCTTCTAAAGTAGAAAACTCATCTTCTTCCTTCCCACTCATTTCACGTCTTCAAGCTCCTCCACTCCTCTCCATTTACGATTCTCTATACCAACCTCTCTTCTCCATCTTCATTTCCTTGCCAAATCCAACTCCAAGCTCCAAATCAAATTCTAAGACCATATTTGTCTTAGTTAGGTCAAGCTCTACACTTCTACCTTTTCAAATCTTCAAGAGCTCAATTTTGGTGCCATGGATAATCACCATTAATGGAGCTTGAGCTTGTACTTCTACACATTATTACTCTCCTTTACTTCAAGGTAAGGAAACTCAAAGAAAAATCAAGTTTCCTTCATGTTTTGTGTTGTCCGAAAATTCACCTCACCATGGTGTATTTATCTTGCTTGTTTTAGCTTCATTTGAATCTTCCAAGGCTAGGAGGAGTCCTCTCTTGATATATATTCAGCTCTCTTTCCATTCCAAGGTAAAACAATCATGTTAATACCTTAAGATAATATATGTAACTAGGGTTTACAATGAGATGAAGCTTAAAGCTTATATACTCATTACAATGTTGGTATATTGTTTAGTTGTTGTTGACAAGGAAGGAAATTCCTTACCGTTTTAAGGAACAAGAAAAAGTTTGGATGGAAAGGAGGTAATATGCTATCTCAATGTGGTTTAATGCCTTAGGAGAAATAAGCTTATAATGCTTGTTAAAACTACCTAAGAGCAAATGGTGAATGACCTAGTAAGTGTTCTCAAGGAGATTAGTAAAAGAACATATGTAATGGTGTATGTATTTGCAGGTCAAAGGCATTATTTATGTGGGAAATTCAGTGTTTATGGTTTATGCAATTTAAGGGCCTAAGAGCCATGCATTTAAGGGCCTAAGTGCCAAGCAATTTAAGTTATGCACTATATTGTGATGTAGTGCTTAATGTGTGAAGTTTGTGTATAAGTGTGTTGATGGATTTTTAGGTGTTCTTGGATGAAATAAGGTAGAAACCTAAGTGTTTGGATGTGTGGGTATATACTAGAGAAGCTATGGCCAAATTTGGGAAGATGAGTAAGAAGTTCTAAGTTTTAAGGAAGTTTTGGTGAACTAGGAAGGATTAAAGGTGAATGAATGTTTACTTGAGAGGGAAACATGTATTAAAGTGATTAAGAGTGATGCAAGGATTTAGGCATCATCTTGGAAGTTTTAGAAATCTATGGGTGTTCTCAAGATGTATTTAAGTCTTGGAGGAGTTGTTTAAGTTTAGGTAATGTTGATATTCAAGGAATAAATGAGGTTTAGGTAAGGTTTTGAGTAAGGAGTTTTAAGGAGTTGTGAAAAGGAGATTTAGTTAGTAAGAAAAGAAGTTGAGAGATTATGATAATGTGTAAAGGAACACCTTGGTATTGTGGTCATTATAGGTGAAATGCCACCTAAAATCATAAGGATAAAACATTGTAGTGTTAGGAATTTTGTGGAGATATAAGTAAAGGTTTAAGGAATTAGGAAACATGTTTTGTGAGTGCTTAAGAATATCTTAAGGTGTGTTTGAAGTGCCAAATGATGTTAGCACATTAGGAGGTCTTAGGAGAAGTTTGGTGAAGATTTGGCAAAGTTTGGGTAAGTTTAGAAGGCGACCGACCCAGGGGCCGACCCAGTTTTTGGGTCGGTCGAGCCTCTGTAAAATGTTAGGAATGTGTTCGGTAATGGTCCGACCCAAAAGGGTGGGTCGGACATGGGTCGGTCGGTCAAATTTCAAAGAGGAAAAATGTTCGCACATGGACCGACCCAGAATGGTGGGTCGACGTGGGTCGGACGGGCATGATTATAAGGAAGTAAAGGGTTCTGTAATGGACCGACCCAGAAGGTTGGGTCGGACGGTGGGTCGGTCGGACCAAAAACATGGTTTAAGGTTAAGAAATGATATGTGATGATGGGGATTGGTAGGTAATGATGTTATAAGGATGTTAAGGACATGTTAGGGGAGTTTTAATGACCCTAAGTGGGTTAAAGTTGTTTAAAATGTGAGAGTAAAAAGTTAAAAATGTTAAGTTATGTAACTAAGTTAACGGGGAAAAATTAAGCATTGACGTTAAATAATCAAGCAAACCCGATGTTAATGAAAACACATGTGATGTTAACAGTTGTTCGAGAATTTGCTCGAGGAACATAAGTGGACGTGGTAAAGTGGACCCCGTTGACAGGTATGGTTTTCTTGCAACCTGTGTCTAACGGATTACACCGGCTTGTATGCCAATATGTTTTCTTGAGTGTTTGCCACCTTGTAAGATTAAAACATGTAATGAGTTTATAGTAATTCATTTATGTGGCGAATTTGGTATCCGATGCCGTTTAAACCTCAAATATGTGTTAAACCTTAGCTAACTAAAACTAGGAACACATGAGTGATCGGTATTCGGAGTTGACGGCCCAAACCTTGGGAACGTGCTAACCACGGCTATGTGTGAGTTAGTTGGACATTGTTGTTGTATGCAAGTGTGTGAACCTCCCTTGTGTGCTTAACTCGGTTATGATACCGTATGGGTGTGGATGTGGTAGGCTCCATAATGGATCCCTAACTACTTATTATTAAGTGTATATGTACTAATGGGGGGAGAGGAGTCCGGTCTGTTCCGGCCACGCGTGTGAGGATGGGGGTCGTGCCATTATAGGTTCGACCCTCTGTGTATGTTATGGTTGTTTTCCCATTGGGTTTCAACTTTCCCCTTTAGCTTAACCAAAGCTATATTACTGACTCACTCACGTCGGGCCATGGGGGATACTAATGGTTATGTTATTTCGGTGTGCTTGGGATTACTATATCCGACACACCTTGGGTATAAGTTAACCGTTCTATATAACCGGACGGTAACGAGGATGGTAACGTTAACATGGGATTGGCGAAAATCCCTAGGCTCACATGGTATACTAACTATGGTGGAAGGTTCCTGTGAGAACCGATTTTTATGGTGTATGTAATGTTATAATGCTATGCAAATTCCCTTGCTATGCTTTGGTATATATGTATATTGGATGTTGTAAATGAATGCAATGTCATCATATGTACGTTGAAACAAGGAAGGTGTTGTTATGTTTTATTATGTGAGAAATGAGATATTATGTATGATATGGGATTGTGGATCATGGAAATGAATCCCAGTTTGCGACAAGAGGCATTTGAGGATAACCGACGTTAATGGGTACATGCCGTTCGTTAAGGAAGTAGCTCCGTTTAGAGGAGAGCCACTCTAGGGTTTAAGGAATCTTTGGATGGTTGGTTAAGTGTGGATGTTTTGGTTATAGGTTGAGCCCATTGAGGCGAAATATTATGAGTTGTATGGTTACGGCTTGTATGCATGATTTAAATATAATCAACTGCATGCTAAGACGACAATTAGTTGTGCGTGGCCCGGTAGCATGTGGGCTGCGGGATTACCATACCAGCAAAGGTGCTGAGCCCCTTGGGGCCACCCCTTCTCTCCTTTTCTATTCAGGTACAAGAGCTGGAAACCGTTCGAGAGTAGGACGGGGCAGAGGTTTATACATGGGTAGCCATTTGAATGGCGTGAGTACGATAGGCGTAGTAAGACCGAAGTTGTTATCGGCAGTAGTTTGTAAATACTCGGTACAGGGGAAGTGTATGTATGTAATAAATGTGAAAGATGGAATGAGGATTGTATTGTGTAGTTGCTCGGGAATCTAGTCCATCAGACCGATACAAATGTACATGTATTAGCCTTGTTAGCCACGTGGGTGGTTAACGGCGTGTAACACCATTGGAATAAGTAATGTGATGAGTTGAGTTTCCGCTGCAGATTGTTATTATGTGTTGGTTGTTGGATGGGGTTTACAAAAAAGTGGTATCAGAGCGAAGTATCGCTCTGATGACTAAATTACCGAGCTTAGGGAATACCGAGTTAGGATTTAAGTACTTGGGGTTAAGGGTTGAGTGATAGTGTGAGAGATACGCTAGATAGGAATTACCAGTGACTACTGGAAACCTACAATATCCATCCCACCCTCCACAATCCCTGTTTTATAACTTGGGGAAGAACGCCAGAGAGATGGGAGTCCACTCTTACTCGGGAATACCCGATCTGGCTGCTATTAACTACCTTTAAGGTACGGAGGATCTGTCATACGGTAGATCCCGAAAATCGGGAATCCCGGAGACGGCTTCCATCTAAACAGTGTTAACCGCATTTAATAGTGAAGAATGAAGGATTTTGTGTATAGAGGAATAGAATTTCCAGCAACCTGGGTCGACATGCAGAGCAGTCGAGAATAACCAGCTTGCAACGCACCTACCGTGCAACAGGCAAGAAGTGGATTCATGAAACCCGAGACAAGTGTCTACGGAACCACAGTTGATAAATAAAACACCAACGGTATACCAACCGACAAAGGAACTACAACGTAGTGCCCAACAAGAGACAAGTCTCAGTAACCACGACAAGTGCGTGGAACGGGCTACAAAGAGGATACAATACTAAGTAAAAGGGGTCTCCCAGAGTGGGAAATACCCTAGTTAATGATTATTATGTGAATATAGTGAGAAGTCACCTAGAGAAGTTATTATCAAGGCAGTAAGATCAGTGAGGGCCAACAAGGCCACTGATGACAGTGCGGGTAAAAACAATACCACAACCGGTATGTGTTAAACTGATAGCCAGTTAGCATGGCGCACTTGCCATAGCAAGTGCTGCTATAACAGGGCTGTTCAGGAAAATTTATAATCACTACAGAGTACTTAGTAAAGTACAATAAAGTTAAATGTGATTGTCATAACAGTGGAAGGGCCTGTTAGCCTAACCTCTGTAATTGTAAGTACACCAGTCAGCAAGAAGCTAGACTTGGTTAAGGTAAGAAGATGTTGTGAAACCATGAAAATTTTTCTTTCAACCCAGATTTATTCAAACCCTTTTCTCTTCAAACCAGATTTTCTTTCAAACCAACACTTCTTTCCAACCTTCTTTAAACCAAACCAGTGAAACCAAGAGCAACTGACAAGGATGCAACAGTGGATAAACCTTCCCTCGATTAAGTTCGGGAAGTAAAGAATGAATATTGTCACGGGACAATATAAGGGAGTTGACAACAGAATACTTCACCTAGGCGTGTGACGGACACTACAAGTGTACCAACTGTGTTGTGGGACGACCGCACTCCGATAGGAGCATGTGGGCCTGACAGACCTACTTATAGGTTAGTTGGGTAAGTAGTAATGTATCAGTATGATACCCCATGTATGTATACCAGTAGAGTCCGAAACACGGGAAGTAGTCGACTCCGTCTACGGTCAGCAGTATAAATCAAACAGGAGCTAGAGAATGTAAGGAATGCTTGAAGTCAAGGAACTCAGTTAAGTTAACGAGACTAAAGGAATTAGTGAATTCCTTTCAGGGGAATGTTTAAGAGTTAGGAAGTGCGAAGTGCACAAACGATTAAGTAAAGACATAGTATATGTCTTAAGGATCCCCAGGGATAAACATGATAGCTGAAAAGCAGGGCAAGGCAGATGCCTAATGTGGACGCATTAATGTGCAATGAACGGGATGAAACTCCCATAATGAGTACATACACCATCAGGAGATATCGATCTTCACAGAAGAAGATAATAACCGGTTAAGAACGCAAACGGCGTGGCTAACTGATTATACCAGTAGCAACACCCAGGAGCAATCCTTAAAGGGTGTTCGCATCAATAATTGTTGCACAACATGACATGACAGAAACACAAGGGTTGAAATTAACACCCAGTTTAGACATAAGTTGTCAGGAGACGGACTGGCAATCCTAAGGGGCATCCCATGAAAGGAAATGTGATGCAACAACCTTGTCATGGATGCCAATACAACCTCTAACCAGGTAATACTGTACAGAGAAGTACATGTGTGTGGACAGCCTACAATGAGCCAGCTCAAGGCAAATAAGGCTTATAAGCCGTAAGTGAAATATGTTATATAGATTCGATTGATGGTAGAAGTTTATGTGGTATAAGTGAATAGAGTGGTAAGCGAACCACTGCATTAAGAGTGGGAATACCTCTCGATATTGTGAGACCGCAGGAGCGGTAGTTATGTGAATTAAATTCAAGAAATATGTGGAGGGCGGACCACGTTGTTATTACCCCAGGGTGATTTAAATAAAATAACACGAAAGGAAGTGCTCGTACCAGTTGTGTACGCAGGAAGTGTGATAAGTTGATAGCAATCACCATAGGTGTGTGAAGCTAAATGTGTAGCGAACAACGCTCAAGGGAAAAATAGTAGTATATTCAAAAATCAGCCAAATAAGTGGCCAGATAAACCCAGCGTAATAGCAGAAGCTAATATAATAGCGGATGCAGTATAAGTTGATGTTATACAATGAGTAAGGACACGGTGCGCAATAAGCGGCCGTTGTATGAGGATGGTTAGATGATAAAAATGGTGAGTGAGCAGAGTTGCGGGTTAACCCCAGTGGAGATACAACAGTAAGTGATAGCGAATGAACCGAGCAGTAAGCCGGTGGCAAGTGTTAAATGATAAGGATTTCAGTGAAAATTCCTATCGCAATCGCATGAGAGAGTTGCTGTCAAGGGTTTACGCCTCTGCACTCTGTATGACTGAGTGTTTTGGTATTGCTCTTGCACAGTAATGATCGAGTGGGATAGCTAGGAATCAGAAGCATGGTAATTATGGAGGAATAATGTCATAATGGCCGATGCATAGGTAATGCAAGGCCGTAGGAATGAAAGAGTACATGTACAAAACCAAGGGGGGGAGACATGATTAACAGTAAATAACTACAGTAACACTAAATACCAAAGGTCGGTATGAGATATACCCCAGGTGTGGGAAATAACTGAGAGAGCACTACACATTAGGCAGTAGCTCAATCTCAACCGACAGTAAGTCGGTAAAAGTAAGTCAATCATTGTGAATTACATAGTAGTTTACGCGGTAAGCTATTGGAGAAGTGGATGGGAAATTGTGAAACTCACCGAATTCGCTCAGGGTAAGAGATACCATGCGCCGGTTGAGAAACCATTGTTACCTAGATAAGGGTAATACATTGAAGATGTACAATACATTAACAGTAACGAATGGGGCAAACCAGCTCTATAATTATCAGGGTTGCGCAACAGAGGCCAGTGAGCCCATGCGTCAGGTACCGGATATATATGGTGAATATGAATAAATGACTAGTTATCAATACCTACAAGCCTCACAGGCCAGGACCGAAACCGGTTATGAGTTACAACTCCAATGCGAATTCTTGGTTTAGGGACTAAACCGCCAATATGGTTAAGATCCTCTAATCAGAATCCATTGTGTAATGGACCGCGTGGAAGTTAAAACACTTCACGACGGCAGAACATTTTAAGCCAAGGTTTAGTGATTGATTACGTGGGCGTAATCCCTTTTAAGGGGGGTAGAGCGCAAAGCCGCTTAGTGTGTTTTACCGTACAAGTGTACGTGATTGGGGTTGTGCATAGCACAAAATGAATTGTTATGATGGTTGGCACGTGTGTTATATAAACATACGCATTTATTTGTGGTTAAATTGTGGTAATTGCGCACAAAAGATGCGAATACCATTGTGGGAAGTGTGTCATCTTGTTAATAGTGGTGTGTGAGAGTACAAGTGAAAGGGAGTAAAGAAACTCCCGGGGAACTAAAAACCCCGATGGTGCATAAACGTAAGCCATGTGTGGTATTTTGATAAAAAATATATGTATATATATACAGTGTTGTGATTTATGAAGGGTTATAAGACCGACATAGAACCTAGTGAGAATTAAATTTCCTAGGTAACTTGAATTAAGTTGGATTTGGATGATGATTGATAGACGGAGTTCTATCCCTTGGAGATGTTATGATTATGACTAGAAGGATTCAAAGATAGAAAATGGAATATGCTTGAATTAATTGTTGGTTGAAAAGAAGTGGGAGGTGAAACTTGATTATCATGAGATCAAGGGAAGCCGAACACAAATTGGGGTGGAAAGATAGTTCAACACCGATGCTGATCACATCAGTGTTGGATGATTCTTGAAGCTCCCTATAAGTAATTACAAATAACCATGTTAAGAAAGATACAAGGAGCATAAACTGGACTTGGAGTTGTGTGGTGTTTTCAAAAGAATTTTCAATTGGTGTTTTAAAAACAATCGATTAATATTTTGAATAAAGATCTTCTTATATACTTAACCTAGTAAAGAATATTTTTGTAGTACTTGCTCACGAGCTGAGGACGTATGAGCCTTTGTCTTCGGACCGGTGACATGAGAAGTACATATGTTGAAAATTGAGTGAATGTTTTGATCTCCCAAAGGAACGGGGACCAGAAAGTGTCCATCGCGACCGGGTCCTGCGGGATCACAGTGTATATGTACTCAACATGGGACTTGAGCCCATGGAGAGATGGAAAAGGTATTTCTGTTTGATATACATGCTATGACATGTTGTTTGGTATGGGTGATAAGGGTTATTCGACTTTGATCTCCTAAAGTGTGTGCTATCAAGACCTATGAGTCTAAATGTGTTGTGTTATCCGGGCCTACGAGCCCAAATGTGGTTATGTCACCCAGACCTAAGAGTCTGAGGGATATTATGTTAGTGCAAGTGTGGTGAAGGTGCCCGGACCATTAAGTCCGAGGTTGCCATGTGAGTGTGATATTTTATGTATAATGTGGATATGTTGCCCGGACCATTAAGTCCGAGGTTGGATGTAAAGGGTGGTTGGTGATGGAAGTATTATGGTTATAAGTAATTCCCGTATTCTAATCCAATGATACGAGGAAATGTGAACTTCGAGGACGAAGTTCTTTTAAGGGGGGTAGATTGAAATACCCCAAACCTTAGTTGTTGTGTAAATGTTAAACTATGGTATTAAAGGCTAAAAATTGCCTTAGAAACATAAATGAATCATTTAAACCATGGTAGAACACAATAAAACACTAAGACACGGTTTGAGCAAAAACATGCTCTAAGCTTGGAGTGAACTTGGTTAGGACCCAAAGAGCCTACCAAGACTTTATAATGTTTAATTATGACTTTATAAGGCTAATTAAGTCCTTAGGAAACCTTGGTAGACAAGGAAACCAAACAAAACACAAATAAATACCTTAAGGTCAATATGGGCCAAAATGTGCTCTAAGCTTGGGATAAATGTGTATAAGGCCTAATGGTCATACTTATACCTTATAAATATGTTAATGAACATATTAAATCAATTACCAAAGAAAACCAAGCTTGAAAACAAGTTAAAACGCAAAATGTGCTTTAAGAAGTCTTAAAGCACGTTTTTGAAAAATTGTCTTGTAAATGAGTTCTGAATGGCTAAATGTCCATCATTACTCTTTAATTAACATGTGTACTATATAGTATCACATTTGGGTGGCTATATCAATGGGAAATCAAAAATTTCACTTCTATGTGCCTTGTTATTGGTGAATAGTGATTTTTATAACTAGTTTGTAACATATAATGTTATAAGTGATTAAGTTGGTCAACAAAGACCAAAACACCCTTCTATTAAAATGGGGGCCGGTTTTTAGTAAGGTGAGTCATCACCATGTAAAATAAATTAAAGGAAGGAAGGAAAAGAAAGTAAAAGAAGGAAGTTACTTTAGTACATAAATATCTTCTAAAGTAGAACTCATCTTCATTCTTTCCTTCCCTTCTCATTTCACACGTCTTCAAGCTCCTCCACTCCTCTCCATTTACGATTCTCTATACCAACCTCTCTTCTCCATCTTCATTTCCTTGCCAAATCCAACTCCAAGCTCCAAATCAAATTCTAAGACCATATTTGTCTTAGTTAGGTCAAGCTCTACACTTCTACCTTTTCAAATCTTCAAGAGCTCAATTTTGGTGCCATGGAGAATCACCATTAATGGAGCTTGAGCTTGTACTTCTACACATTATTACTCTCCTTTACTTCAAGGTAAGGAAACTCAAAGAAAAATCAAGTTTCCTTCATGTTTTGTGTTGTCCGAAAATTCATCTCACCATGGTGTATTTATCTTGCTTGTTTTAGCTTCATTTGAATCTTCCAAGGGCTAGGAGGAGTCCTCTCTTGATATATATTCAAGCTCTCTTTCCATTCCAAGGTAAAACAATCATGTTAATACCTTAAGATAATATATGTACTAGGGTTTACAATGAGATGAAGCTTAAAGCTTATATACTCATTACAATGTTGGTATATTGTTTAGTTGTTGACAAGGAAGGAAATGCCTTACCGGTTTATAAGGAAACAAGAAAGAAGTTTGGATGGAAAGGAGGTAAATATGCTATCTCAATGTGGTTTAATGCCTTAGGAGAAATAAGCTTATAATGCTTGTTAAAACTACCTAAAGAGCAAATGGTGAATGACCTAGTAAAGTGTTCTCAAGGAGATTATTAAAAGAACATATGTATTGGTGTATGTATTTGCAGGTCAAAGGCATTATTTATGTGGGAAATTCAGTGTTTATGGTTTATGCAATTTAAGGGCCTAAGAGCCATGCATTTAAGGGCCTAAGTGCCAAGCAATTTAAGTTATGCACTATATTGTGATGTAGTGCTTAATGTGTGAAGTTTGTGTATAAAGTGTGTTGATGGATTTTAGGTGTTCTTGGATGAAATAAGGTAGAAACCTAAGTGTTTGGATGTGGGTATATACTAGAGAAGCTATGGCCAAATTTGGGAAGATGAGTAAGAAGTTCTAAGTGTTTTAAGGAAGTTTTGGTGAACTAGGAAGGATTAAAGGTGAATGAATGTTTACTTGAGAGGGAAACATATATTAAAGTGATTAAGAGTGATGCAAGGATTTAGGCATCATCTTGGAAGTTTTAGAAATCTATGGGTGTTCTCAAGATGTATTTAAGTCTTGGAGGAGTTGTTTAAGGTTTAGGTAATGTTGATATTCAAGGAATAAATGAGGTTTAGGTAAGGTTTTGAGTAAGGAGTTTTAAGGAGTTGTGAAAAGGAGATTTAGTTAGTAAGAAAAGAAGTTGAGAGATGATGATAATGTGTAAAGGAAACACCTTGGTATTGTGGTCATTATAGGTGAAATGCCACCTAGAAATCATAAGGAGAAAACATTGTAAGTGTTAGGAATTTTGTGGAGATATAAGTAAAGGTTTAAGGAATTAGGAAACATAGTTTTGTGAGTGCTTAAGAATATCTTAAGGGTGTGTTTGAAGTGCCAAATGATGTTAGAACACATTAGGAGGTCTTAGGAGAAGTTTGGTGAAGATTTGGCAAAGTTTGGGTAAGTTTAGAAGGCGACCGACCCAGGGGCCGACCCAGTTTTTGGGTCGGTCGAGCCTCTGTAAAATGTTAGGAATGTGTTCGGTAATGGTCCGACCCAAAAGGGTGGGTCGGACATGGGTCGGTCGGTCAAATTTCAAAGGAGGAAAAATGTTCGCACATGGACCGACCCAGAATGGTGGGTCGGACGTGGGTCGGACGGGCATGATTATAAGGAAGTAAAAGGGTTCTGTAATGGACCGACCCAGAAGGTTGGGTCGGACGGTGGGTCGGTCGGACCAAAAACATGGTTTAAGGTTAAGAAATGATATGTGATGATGGGGATTGGTAGGTAATGATGTTATAAGGATGTTAAGGACATGTTAGGGGAGTTTTAATGACACCTAAGTGGGTTAAAAGTTGTTTTAAAATGTGAGAGTAAAACAAGTTAAAAATGTTAAGTTATGTAACTAAGTTAACGGGGAAAAATTAAGCATTGACGTTAAATAATCAAGCAAACCCCGATGTTAATGAAAACACATGTGATGTTAACAGTTGTTCGAGAATTTGCTCGAGGAACATAAGTGGACGTGGTAAAGTGGACCCCGGTGACAGGTATGGTTTTCTTGCAACCTGTGTCCTAACGGATTACACCGGCTTGTATGCCAATATGTTTTCTTGAGTGTTTGCCACCTTGTAAGATTAAAACATGTAATGAGTTTATAGTAATTCATTTATGTGGCGAATTTGGTATCCGATGCCGTTTAACCTCAAATATGTGTTAAACCTTAGCTAACTAAAACTAGGAACACATGAGTGATCGGTATTCGGAGTTGACGGCCCAAACCTTGGGAACGTGCTAACCACGGCTATGTGTGAGTTAGTTGGACATTGTTGTTGTATGCAAGTGTGTGAACCTCCCTTGTGTGCTTAACTCGGTTATGATACCGTATGGTGTGTGGATGTGGTAGGCTCCATAATGGATCCCTAACTACTTATTATTAAGTGTATATGTACTAATGGGGGGAGAGGAGTCCGGTCTGTTCCGGCCACGCGTGTGAGGATGGGGGTCGTGCCATTATAGGTTCGACCCTCTGTGTATGTTATGGTTGTTTTCCCATTGGGTTTCCAACTTTCCCCTTTAGCTTAACCAAAGCTATATTACTGACTCACGTCGGGCCATGGGGGCATACTAATGGTTATGTTATTTCGGTGTGCTTGGGATTACTATATCCGACACACCTTGGGTATAAGTTAACCGTTCTATATAACCGGACGGTAACGAGGATGGTAACGAGCTTAACATGGGATTGGCGAAAATCCCTAGGCTCACATGGTATACTAACTATGGTGGAAGGTTCCTTGTGAGAACCGATTTTTATGGTGTATGTAATGTTATAATGCTATGCAAATTCCCTTGCTATGCTTTGGTATATATATGTATATTGGATGTTGTAAATGAATGCAATGTCATCATATGTACGTTGAAACAAGGAAGGTGTTGTTATGTTTTATTATGTGAGAAATGAGATATTATGTATGATATGGAATGTGTGGATCATGGAAATGAATCCCAGTTTGCGACAAGAGGCATTTGAGGATAACCCGATTAATGGGTACATGCCGTTCGTTAAGGAAGTAGCTCCGTTTAGAGGAGAGCCACTCTAGGGTTTAAGGAATCTTTGGATGGTTGGTTAAGTGTGGATGTTTTGGTTATAGGTTGAGCCCATTGAGGCGAAATATTATGGGTTGTATGGTTACGGCTTGTATGCATGATTTAAATATAATCAACTGCATGCTAAGACGACAATTAGTTGTGCGTGGCCCGGTAGCATGTGGGCTGCGGGATTACCATACCAGCAAAGGTGCTGAGCCCCTTGGGGCCACCCCTTTCTCTCCTTTTCTATTTCAGGTACAAGAGCTGGAAACCGTTCGAGAGTAGGACGGGGCAGAGGTTTATACATGGGTAGCCATTTGAATGGCGTGAGTACGATAGGCGTAGTAAGACCGAAGTTGTTATCGGCAGTAGTTTGTAAATACTCGGTACAGGGGAAGTGTATGTATGTAATAAATGTGAAAGATGGAATGAGGATTGTATTGTGTAGTTGCTCGGGAATCTAGTCCATCAGACCGATACAAATGTACATGTATTAGCCTTGTTAGCCACGTGGGTGGTTAACGGCGTGTAACACCATTGGAATAAGTAATGTGATGAGTTGAGTTTCCGCTGCAGATTGTTATTATGTGTTGGTTGTTGGATGGGGTGTTACATTGTGGGTAGGCACTGAGGCCCGAAATGAGTTGGAAGGGAGGCGCCTAGAAATGTTTGAAGAACATGACTCTTGGGCCAGAATATTTTGAGAATTGGGCGCTTGGGCCAGAATGTGTTTGGGCTAGAGGTAAAGCACATGGGCCAAAATGATTTCTAAACCATGTTCTTGATGTGAATTGGAATTTGGGCCAGGTAATTCTGACTGCGCCTAAAAGATGATGCCTGCGTCTAAGATCTTGGGTCAAAGCCCGAGTGAAAAGTCTTCCTAGACTAGAATGGGTCTTGAAGTGGAAATGCCTGATGGATTTTCATGAACTACTTTAGGTGGATTTGTTTTTCATGGGCCTAGAACTAAATTGATAATTAAAATTGTGTCGAAAGAGAGAAATCACCTAAGTCTAAACTTCTGGGCCGAATCCCAAATGATTCACATATCAAACCAAACAGGGCCTCTGGGCCGCAAACAATAAAGTCGTAAATTCGGGTTGGGTTGAGTTAATGTAGGAAAAGTACCTATCAATTCCTAGGCTGGGTAGTGGACCGATCACACAAGCAGACAAGGCCCACACAAATTCTACATGTCCTCACTTGACGCTTATCCAATTCAGGTATGGTCGATCTGAAGAGGTGCTTGGGGCATGGGCTAGCTCACCACAAAAGGATAGGGCTTGCACGCTATTCTCTTTGGACTTCCCCACTTTTTTCACATCACCTGAAGGTGTGCGTCTACGGTCGGGTCATTGACTGACCAAACAACGGGCTAGGTAAGGACACTGCCAGGAAAACGCTTGGGGCTAAAGCCCGGGTATTAAGGGGACGTGGTTAGACAACATTCTCCTCTTTTCCCCGCTTATTCACATCACCTAAAAGGTGTGAGTACCTGACAGGGGACCCTCAAACGGGTCCCGGGGTGAAATCGGTTTGCGTGGACCCTCGCTCTCATATGATGCAAAGGTGCAGAAGATTAAAGTGCACGCAAAAGTAAAAAATCAGAGTAATAAAGCCATAAATAAACATTTTCGAGTTAAGCCCTCTTTCTTAAAATTAAGAATTTTGTCCCCAGCAGAGTCGCCAGTCTGTGAGCCTCGATTTTAAACCCTATCCTATGTTGATTAAAGCTGATTAGGATCTAACCGGGTTTTAGGTCCACTTATAACCTAAGATTAATAACTATGTCATATAACAATAATTATAAAAACCTAAGCTAGCTCACTGGAGCCTGTTATGAGTCGCCACCTAATTTTAACCTAGAGTAAATTAGGAAAGGTAAAGTTCGGGTTCGGGGGCTTGGTATTCGACTTAATTAGGATTCAATTACTTTCATTACCCCTCGAAGTCATTTTTCCTCTACTTAGTTTATTTACGGCTTATTACGAAGCCGTTTTAACCTAAGTGCGCGAGCTTCTGTTTTTTAGCATTTTTGACAGAAAAAGAAAATAAAAGTTGAAATTACCTAAATTATGGTTTCGGAGGCAGAATTAGGCCAAATTTTGTTTCCGTCCGTGACTACGGACCTAATGTCAGTACCCACGGACCCTAGTTAATCTATGTGGAAGTAAAAGTCGAATTAAACAGAAAACAAAATTTTGAAAAGTC
Organism: Limonium bicolor; assembly: GCA_023374045.1. Lineage (NCBI taxonomy): Eukaryota > Viridiplantae > Streptophyta > Magnoliopsida > Caryophyllales > Plumbaginaceae > Limonium > Limonium bicolor. The sequence goes on from CM041782.1 coordinate 205,790,587, forward strand.
CGGGGCCACGAACAGGATGTCCGTGGGCCCGGACATTGTTTAGAAAAAACCTAAAAATTGAAAAATTGAAAATCCCGCCGCCGTCCGTGGGTGTCCGTGGTCCCGGACCATAGGTCCGAGGTCCCGGACCACCCACGGACAGGGGTTTTATGGTGGTTGGTGTTTTCAGCTCAAAATTTATGCACGTGTAGCCTGAAAGGTATACAAGACGTTAGTAATTAAAAGATTTCAGTTTGAATCCGAATTATGCACGAAACTTAACGAACAAGTAACAAGGCAGAAACAAAAGCAATTAGCAATACAGAAGCCAAAAAGGGTTGGTTTGAACCCAAAATATTACAAAATACTAATAAAGTCTTAAGGTTTCAGAAAAGTGTGATTACAAACTGTTTTGGCTTCTGGAACAACGAGACTCTTCACGTTGGGATTCTTTCAGTGCTCCGTTAATTTCGGTTCTTAATTGACTTCGAACCCAGCTTCTGACTATTGAGAATTAATGGTGTTCTTCACGTTTTGGCGGTGGTTTGATGGTGATTTGATGAATGTGGATGAGATGGGAGTGGAAAAATGTATTTTGGTGTTGATTTTGGTGAGATTTCGATGTTTGATTATAACTCTGGAGTTCAAAACGTGAAGAGAATGAGTCGGCTGCCTTTTTTGAGAGTCTAGGGTTCTTGGAGTTCTGATTTGATCATGAGATAATGAAATACCCCTAAATTAATTTAAATTAATTTAGGGGATTTCTTTTATTAAACCTTTAATAATATTATTAAGTATTAAATTATTATATGGAATGAGGAATATTAAATTATTATATGGAATGAGGAATATTAAATTATTATATGGAATTATGAATATTAAATTATTATATGGGGTTGTGAAATTTATTTAGGGATTTTCTCCTAATTATTATATATTACTATATAGTATTATGAATTTAATAATAAGATTTATAAGTCAATAAATCTTGGGAAAATTATTAAACACTCCAAATATATTATAAAGATTTTAGGAAGTGTTGGAACATTGTTTTGAAATATAAAAGTCAATATAAAATTCTAGAAACCTTAAAGCTTATTAAGCCTTGCTAGAGTGACTTTCTGAGAATGGTCAAACCAGGTCATGAAACCTATACCAATAAATAGGTTATGAAAAACCATGAAGATCGATAAAAAGAACGTCAAAAAACGGATCATCCTAGCCAAAGTTATGCTAGATTGAAGTTTTGATCAAAATTTTGAAGTGCCACGTGTCACTCTGTAATGGGTCGCCCACAACTTAGCCGATTTCCTTCCCTGATTTTCGTAACCGATTTCACTTCCTAGCCCTAACTTTAGACGGCTATAACTTTCACATAACTCAATATTTTTCCATGCCGTCTTCACCACTCTTCTCCTACAATTCCTCTTTCCAACCATTACTCACACATACCCTAATTCAGTATACATCAGCCGGAGATTCGATCCAAAGTAGCCACCTTGCAAAACCGAACTGCAGTTTCCAGTTTCTCTTTGAATTCAGGTAACTTCGACTAGCCATAACTTCTTCGTTTCTCAGCCAAATTCCATGTTTTTAGCTCGTTTGAAGAGCTCTAATCCCTCTATAACTTTCATGTTGATGAACCAAAGCCAATTCCAAACCGTTTGTAAGAGAGAGGTGTCTAAAGTTTCGAATTCATCACAGCATAAAATCACAGTTTTCTTTCCAGAAAACGTTACGGTAAACTCGCAACTTCTAGCTTCAATATCTTTCTGTATGGTGCGAGTTAGGATTAGTGCTTGCTATCATTGTGTAGATCTACAATTATTCTTTCCAATGAGCCCTTACTCATTATCTAACTCGTTTATACTGCTAGTTATAGATCCGCAAAGTCGGCACCACGAACTGATTAAAGTTCGAGTCTTTTCCAGTTTCCGATTTGGAATTCACCAAATTCGCTCAATCTGGTGAGTTTTTCTTCAAATTGTTCCTATGTTGCTAATCGAAATTGCAATACCGATCTAACCCATGTCTCAATTTAGTCAATTACGTGTTAGATTAAGAGAAATTGTAGGATTTGCAATCGATTGAATTCTGAAATCGAAACTAACCCTAACCTTCGAATTGATTTCGAAACTGGATGTTGTAACACCCCATCCAACATTATCACACTTACAATAAACTGCAGCGGAAAAACAAACTCATCACATTACTTAACTCGTTGGTGTTACACGCCGTTAGCCACCCACGTGGCTAACAAGGCTAATACATACACATTGTGTACGGTCTGATGGGCTAAATTCCGAGCGTCTACACATTACTATCCCTTTCCATTAACACAACAACAACATACACCTTCCAACTATACCGAGTATATATTATAAACTGATGCGACAACAAATTCGGTCTTACTACACCTACTGTATATATACAACATAAACGATTACCCATGTACAATGATACCCCGTCCTACTCTCGAACGGCTTCCAGCACTTCGTACCTGAAATAGGAAAAGAAGAGAAAGGGTGGCCCCCAAGGGGCTCAGCACCTTTGCTGGTATGGTAATCCCGCAGCCCACATGCTACCGGGCCACGCACAACTAATTGTCATCTTAGCATGCAGTTGATTTTAAATCATGCATGCAACTGTAAACAACACAACACATAATGATTTCGCCTCAACGGGCTCAACAAACGGATAATATATCCTAATTAATAAGTCACTCATGGTATTCATCATCCCTAGAGGTTCCTCCTCTAATGGAGCTACTTCCTTAATAGACGACACATACCCTTAAATCGGGTTATCCTTAAACGCCTCTTATCACAAACTGGGAATCATATCCATGATCCACACACACCACATTATACCACCTACAAACATACATACATACAACACTTAACAACACTTTGCACGTTTCCACGTGCATAACATAATACCGCAATAGATATTGCATCACAACAAGAATACATAACATAACGGGAGTGGTTCTCTTAGGAACCGACCCAAACATTACTAATACACTGGTGAGCCTAGAGAATGTTGCCAGTCTCATGATAAGCTCGTTATACAATAACAACAACACTCATTACCGTCCTAATAGTTGGACGAGTAACTTAAGTTAAGGCGGTTCGGGTTTGGAGGCCCGAACACACCACACAAACACATGTTCCCCCTAAACCGATCATAAGTCAGGATAGCTAAGCTTTGGAGTAAGCTAATGGGAGATCATAACCCGTGAGGGAAACAACCATAACAAAGAGAAGGGTAAGGCTAGGAAGGATACCCTCTCCCAAACAACGCGCGACCGGCCAAACCGGATTCCTCACTACTGTTAGTACATACTTACTTTAGATATTAGTTAGAACCCCACTATGGAGTCTATCACATCTACACATCATACAGTATTACAACTGTGTTAGACACACAAGGGAGATCCCTACATTCACATACACATATCACACATTTAACACACGCATAGCCGTGGTTAGTACGTCCCATGGTTCGGGTCGTTTACTCCGAATACCGAACTCTCATGTGATCCTAGACTCAGTTAACTAAGGTTAACACTGCCGAGGTTAAATGGTATCGGAGTTGAACACGCCACATATATGAATTACTGTAAACTCATTACATGTTTTATCTTACAATGTGGCAAACATACAGAAAAACATATTGGCATACAAGCCGGTGTAATCCGGTAGGACACAGGTTGCAAGAAAACCATACCTGTCACCGGAGTCCACTTTACCACGTCCACTTATGTTCCTCGAGCGATTCTCGAACAACTGTTAACATCACATGTGTTTTTATTAACATCGGGGTTTGCTTGATTATTTAATGTCTAATGCTTAACTTTCCCCGTTAACTTTGTTACCTAACTTTACATTTTAACTTGTTTTACTTTTACATTTTGATACAACTTTTCACCCACTTAATTGCCATTTAAAACTTACCTAACATGTCCTTAACAACCTTATAAATCATTATATCAATCCCCATCATTACATATCATTTCATAACCTTAAACCATGTTTTTGGTCCGACCGGACTTGCCGACCGGACTTGTCCATGTCCGGTCGATTCCAGAACACATTTCCGTCAAAATTTTTCTACTCCGACCGGACTTGTAAGTCCGGTCCTATGTCCGGTCCATTCCAGAGAGTTTCTTCCCTTTGTAAATTTAGCCCGACCGGACTTGCCAAGTCCGGTCCTATGTCCGGTCCATTCCAGAAGCTAATTCTCGCAGGGTAAACTGGGCCCGACCGAACTTGCAAGTCCGGTCGCAAGTCCGGTCTGCCCCAAATCCTTGTTTTCCTTTTTACATTCAACTCCAAACTTCACCCCATATATCCTAGTATACTCTAACCTCATTTGGGCACTTCAAACACACCTTCATCCATGTGATAAACTCTTTAAATCACTCACCAAAACCATTTTATCATTCACAAACTTCCTACAAGGTTCCTAGCACTTGTGATGTTTTCTCCTTGATTTATAAGTGGTAGTTCACCAATAATGACCACTACACCAAGGTGCTTCCTCTACACCTTAACATCTTCTCTCAACTTCTTTTCTTACTAACTAAACCTCCTTTTTACATCTTACCTAAACATCACTTATTCCTTGGATATCCACATTACCTACACCTTAAGCAAACTCCTCAAAGACTTAAATACATCCTCAAAACACACATTGAATTCCTAGAACTTCCAGGATAACACCTAAACCCTTGCATCACTATGAATCACCTTAACATATGTTTTATTCTCAAGTAAACATTTATTCACCTTTAACACTTCCTAGTTCACCAAAACTCACTTAAAACACTTAGAACTTCTTACACATTTTCCCAAATTTGGCCATAGCTTCTCTTGTATATACTCACATCCAAACACTTAGGTTTTTACCTTATTCCATTCAACACACCTAAAATCCATCAAACACATTTTTATACACAAACTTCACACATTAAGCACTACATCACAATATAGTGCATAACTTAAATTGCTTGGCACTTAGGCCCTTAAATAACATGGCTCTTAGGCCCTTAAATAACATAAACCATAAACACTGAATTTCCCACATAAGTATGCCTTTGACCTGCAAATACATACACCAATACATATGTTCTTTTACTAGTCTCCTTGAGAGCATTTTACTAGCTCATTTGCCATTGGCTCCTTAGGTATTTTATTAAGCAAATCAAGCTCATTTTTCCTAAGGCATTTAAACTACATTGAGATAGCTTGTTTACCTCTTTTCCTCACAAATTTCTTTCTTGTTCCCTTGTAAAACCGGTAGGGCATTTGGTCCCTTTTCAACTATTAAACATTATACAAACAATAGAATGAGTATTCAAGCATTATGCTTCACCTCATTGTAAACCCTAGTTACACATATTGTTTTAACACATTAAGGTAATTGTTTTACCTTGGAATTGGAAGAGAACTTGAATAAGTATCAAGAGAGGACTCCTCCTAGCCCTTGGAAGATTCAAATGAAGCTAAAACAAGCAAGGTAAATACACCATGGTGAGGTGAATTTTCGGTCAACATGAAAACATGGAGGAAACATGGATTTTCTTTGAGTTCCCTTACCTAGAAGCAAAGGAGAGTAATAATGTGTAGAAATACAAGCTCAAGCTCCATCAATGGTGATTCTCCATGGCACCAAAATTGAGCTCTTGAAGATTTGAAAAGGTATAAGTGTAGAGCTTGACCTAACTAAGACAAATATGGTCTTAGAATTTGATTTGGAGCATGGAGTTGGATTTGGCAAGGAAATGAAGATGGAGAAGAGAGGGCTGTTGCAAATCGTAAATGGAGGAAAGGAGAAGGTGAAGAACCGTGTGAAATGAAAGAAGAGAAGGAAATGAGAAGATGAGTTTGCTTTTTGGAGATATTTATGTTATAAAGCAAAATAGTACTTTACTTTAAGTTTTACTTTACTTATTTGATTTCTTTTACAACTTGGTGACTCACTACTACAAAAACCGGCCACCATTTAGTTAGAAGGGTAATATAGTCTTTATTGACTCATTTAATTACTTATAACATCATATGTTACAAACTAGCTTATAAAAATCACTATTCACAAACTAAGGCACATAGAAGTGAAATTTTTGATTTCCCATTAATATAGCCACCCAAATGTGATACTATATAGTACACATGTTAATTAAAGAGTAATGATGGACATTTAGCCATTCAAAACTCATTTACAAGACAATTTTTTCAAAAACGTGCTTTAAGACTCCTTAAAGCACATTTTGTGTTTTAACTTGTTTTCAAGCTTGGTTTTCTTTGGTAATTGATTTAATATGTTCATTAACATATTTATAAGGTATAGGTATGACCATTAGGTCTTATACAAATTTATTCCAAACTTAGAGCACATTTTGCTCTTATTGACTTTAAGGTATTTCCTTGTGTTTTATTTGGTTTCATTGTCTACCAAAGTTTCCTAAGGACTTAATTAGCCCTATTAATTCATAATTGAATATTATTAAGTCTTGGTAGGCTCTTTGGGTCCTAACCAAGTTCACTCATAGCTTAGAGCAGTTTTTGCTCAAACTGTGTCTTAATGCTTTATTGCATTTACTATGGTCTAAATTGTTCACTGATGTTACTAAGGCACTTTTTAGCCTTTACATACCATAGTTTGATATTTAAACCACATATCAAGTTTTGGGGTATTTCAATCTACCCCCCTTAAAAGAACTTCGTCCTCGAAGTTCACACTTTCCACACATCATTAGATTAGAACACAGGAATCACTTGGAAATAAACTTCCATAACCAAACACACTTTACATCACAACCTCGGACTTAATGGTCCGGGCAACACATTCACATCCACACATAATCATAACATATCCACATGATAACCTCGGACTCTATGGTCCGGGTATCTTAACAACACTTACACATACATGACAACCCCTTTGACTCACTGGTCTTGGGTAACATAACAACATTTGGACACATAGGTCCTGGTAACATAACAGTCTTTAGACACATAGGTCTATGTAACACAACACATTTAGACTCATAGGCCTTGATAGTATACACTTTAGGAAATCCAAGTCAAAACAACATTCATTACACATACCACACAACATGTCAGAGCATGTATAACAATCAAAAATATCCTTGATATACACTGTGATCCCGCAGAACCCGGTCGCGATGGACACCTTCCGTCCCCGTGCCTTTGGGAGATTAAAACAATCACTTAAGTTTAAAATTTCCTTGTGAGGTTAAGTAAGAAGACTTTAATTACGTAAAGTATCCATCAACGTTTTATAAATACCAATTGAAAATCCTTTTGAAAACACACACAACTCCAAGTCCAACTTAAGCTCTTTGCTTCTTTTCTTAGCGTGGTTATTTGTGACCACTTATAGGGAGTTTCAAGAGTCATCCAACCCTGATGTGATCAGCATCAGTGTTGAACTATCCTTCCACCCCAATTTGTGTTCGGCTTCCCTTGATCGCATGCAAATCAAGTTCCACCTCCCACTTCATTTTCAAGCATCAAGTAAATCACTCATTTCCAATTTTCTATCTTTTAAATCATTCTAATCATGATCATACATCTCCAAGGGATAGAACTCCGTCTATCAGTTACCTCCACTCACTTTAATCCTGTTGCCTAGGGAATCTTATTCTCATTAGGTTTTATATTGGTCTCATACCCTTTTATGAATCACTATATAGTATATATACACATATATTTTATCAAAATACAACACACCATTTCACATTTATACACTGTCGGGGTTTTAGTTCCCCAGGAGTTTCTCTACTCCCCACACTTGTACTATCACACACAACTGTTAACAAACACACACACTTATCACAATGGTATTCGCATCTTCTGTGCGCAATTACCACAATTAAACCATGAATGAATGTGTATGTTTACGTAACACACACACCAATCATCAAAACAATAATTTTGTGCTATGCACAATATAAGTCACATACACTAAGTGGTTTGCGCTCTACCCCCCTTAAAAGGGATTACGCCCACGTAATCAATCACTAAACATTGGCTTAAATGTTCTGCCGTCGTGAAGTGTTTTAACTTCCACGCGGTCTATTACACAATGGATTCTGATTAGAGGATCTTAACCATATTGGCGGTTAGTTCCTAAACCAAGAATTCCCATTGGAGTTGTTTAACTCTTAGTTGGTTTCGATTCTGGCCTGTTAGGCTTTTAGGCGTTAATAATTAGCCATTCACTCATGTTCACCAAGTACATTCAACACTTGAATCACTGGCTCACTAGTTTCTGCTGCGAAACTCTAGTAACTGTAGAGCTTAATTGCCCCATTTGTTATTCTTATTGTATTATACATCTCCAATTGTCACCTTCATCTTGGTAACAATGGTTTCTCAACCGACGCGTGGTATCTCTTACCGTTAGCGAATTCGGTGAGTTACAAACATCCTATCCACTTCCATGATAATTTACTGTGTATACAGCTATGTATTTCACAATGATTGACTTGTTCCCTTCCGACTTACTGTCGGTTGAGATTGAGCTACTACCTAGTGTGTAGTGCTCTCTCAACTATTTCCAACATTTGGGGTATATTCCATACCGATATTGGCAGTAGTGCTACTGTAGTCACTTACTGTTAATCATATCTCCACATTTGGTTTGTACAAGTACTTTTTATTGGGCGGCCTTGCTTTCCTATGCATCGGCCATTATAACATTATTCCTCCATAATTAACATGTTTCCAATTCCTAGCTCCCACTCGATCATTACTGGCAAGTGCAATACCAAAACACTCAGTCATACAGAGGCAGAGGCGTAACTCTTGACAGTAAATCCCTTATGTGATTGTAGTAGGAATTAACACTGAGTTCCTTCATATAGTACCGACCATTGGCTTATTGCCCAGTCCTGTGTATCATCACTTGCTTGCATGTCCACTGAGTTTAACTCTTAACTGGTCTTATCTGTTACATTATCGTTTAAAAACATTTATACAACGTCGCTTGTGCGCAGTGCTCTACTCCTTGTATAACATCAGCTTTATATCATATTTACTGTCACATAACTCCCACACATATACTTACATTATTCAACATTGTGTTCGTCACTCATTTGGAATGACTACTGAATGCTCCTCGAGCATCGATCATTCGAGTCACAAGCCGGTATTATTCAGCTCAGTGTTTCACTTATACACGTACTACTAGCTAACTGCTCTTTCAATAATAACGTTGTCCATCCTTAACATATTTCTTGAACTTGATTTACATAACTACCGATCCTGCGGTCTCACAATGTAGAGAGGTATCCCCACTCTTAATGCAGTGGTTCGTTTACCACTCTATTCACTTATACAACATAAACTTCTGCAATCGGTCTAATTTATATAACATATCTTGCTTATGGCCTATAAGCCTTATTTGCCTTGAGCTGCGCCATTATAGGCTGTCCACACACAGTACTTCTCTATACAATATTAATGGTTTGGATGTTATATTGAGCTCCATGAAGGTCGTTGCTTCCGTTTCCTTTCATGGGATGCCCCTTAGGATGTCAGTCCGTCTCCTGAAACTTATGTCTAAAACTGGGTGTTAATTTCAACCCTTGTGCTTCTGTCATGCATTTCGTGCAACACTGTTGATGCGAACACCCTTCAAGGATTGCTCCTGGGTGTTGCTAAGTTAGCTTTACATTTAGTTCACACTTATTGAATATTGAGTTAGCCACGCCGTTTGCGTTCTTAATTGGACTTATTATCTTCTTCTGTGAAGATCAACATTTCTTGATAGTTTCATCCCGTTCATTGTACATTAATGTGTCCACATTAGGCATTTGCTTGCCATGTATAGGCTGGGTCACCGTTCCAGCTAAACATGTTTATCCGTAAGGATCCTTAAGACATATGTGATGTCTTTACATAACAGTTTGTGCCCTTCGCACTTCCTAACTCTTAAACGTTTCCTTGAGAGGAATTCACTAATCCTTTTAGTCTCGTTAACTTAACTGAGTTCCTTAACTTCAACCATTCCTTGTAATCTCCTAGCTCTTGTTTGATTTATACGGCTGACCGTAGACGGAGTCGACTACTTCCCGTGTTTCGGACTCCACTCGTATACACATGTGGGGTACCATAATGATACATTGCTACCTACCCAACTAACCCAATAAGTAGGTCTGTCAGGCCCACAAGCTCCTATCGGAGTGCGGTCGTCCCACAATTCAGTTGTACACTCGTAGTGTCCGTAACACGCCTAGGTGAAGCATTCTGTTGTCAACTCCCTTATATTGTCCCGTGACAATATTCATTCCTTACTTCCCGAACTTAATCGAGGGAAAGTTTATCCATTGTTGTATCCTTGTCAATCCTGGTTTTACTGGTTTGGTTTAAAAGAAAATTTGGTTTTGAAAAGAAGGGTTCGTATAAATCTGGGTTTGAAAGAAAAATTTTCATGGTTTCACAACATCTTCTACCTTAACCAAGTCTAGCTTCTTGCTGACTGGTGTATTCCATTACAAAGGTCAGGCTGTTAAGCCCTTCCATGGTTATAATGTTCACACTTAACTTCGTGGTACTTTACTAAGTACTCGTAGTGGTTATAATTTCCCGAACAGCCTGTTATAGCAGCACTTGCTATGGCAAGTGCGCCAACAAATTGCTAAATTTTTAAACACATACTGGTTATGGTATTGTCTTTTTACCTATACTGCATCAGTGGCCTTGTTGGCCCTCACTGATCTTACTGCCTTGATAATAACTCTCCTAGGTGACTTCTCATTGTCTTCACATAATAATTATCAACTGGGGTGTCTCCCATTCTTGGAGTCCCCTTTCCTTTTGTATTGTTTCCTCTTCGTAGCCCGTCCCACGTATTTGTCGTGGTTACTGAGACTTGTCTCTTGTTTGGGCACTACGTTGCAGTTCCCTTGTCGGTTGGTATACCGTTGGTGTATTATTTATCAACTGTGGTTCCGTAGACACTTGTCTCGGGTGTTATTAATCCATTTCTTGCCTGTTGCACGGTAGGTGCGTTGCAAGCTGGTTATTCTCGACTGCTCTGCATGTCGACCCAGGTTGTCAGAAATTCTATTCTCTTATACACAAAATCCTTCATCCTTCGCTATTAAATGCGGTTAACATCATCCAGATGGAGACCGTCTCCGGGATTCCCAATTTTCGGGATCTACCGTATGACAGGTTCTCCGTACCTTTAGAGGTACTTAATAACAGCCAGATCGGGTTTTCCCGAGTAAGAGAGGACTTTCATCTCTCTGGCGTTCTTTTCCAAGTTATAAAATAGGGATTGTGGAGGGCGAGAAGGATATTGTAGGTTTCCAGTATTCACTGGTAGTTCCTAACTAGCGTATCTCTCACGCTATCACTCAACCCTTAACCCAAAGTACTTAAATCCTAACTCGGTACTTCCTAAGCTCGGTAATTCAGTCATCAGAGTGATACTTCGCTCTGATACCACTTTTTGTAACACCCCATCCAACATTATCACACTTACAATAAACTGCAGCGGAAAAACAAACTCATCACATTACTTAACTCGTTGGTGTTACACGCCGTTAGCCACCCACGTGGCTAACAAGGCTAATACATACACATTGTACCGGTCTGATGGGCTAAATTCCCGAGCGTCTACACATTACTATCCCTTTCCATTAACACAACAACAACATACACCTTCCAACTATACCGAGTATTTATAAACTGATGCCGACAACAAATTCGGTCTTACTACACCTACTGTATATATACAACATAAACGATTACCCATGTACAATGACTACCCCGTCCTACTCTCGAACGGCTTCCAGCACTTCGTACTTGAAATAGGAAAAGAAGAGAAAGGGTGGCCCCCAAGGGGCTCAGCACCTTTGCTGGTATGGTAATCCCGCAGCCCACATGCTACCGGGCCACGCACAACTAATTGTCATCTTAGCATGCAGTTGATTATTTTTAAATCATGCATGCAACTGTAAACACACAACACATAATGATTTCGCCTCAACGGGCTCAACAAACGGATAATATATCCTACTTAATAAGTCACTCATGGTATTCATCATCCCTAGAGTGTTCCTCCTCTAATGGAGCTACTTCCTTAATAGACGACACATACCCTTAAATCGGGTTATCCTTAAACGCCTCTTATCACAAACTGGGAATCATATCCATGATCCACACACTCCACATTATACAACCTACAACATACACTACATACAACACTTAACAACACTTTGCACGTTTCCACGTGCATAACATAATACCGCAATAGATATTGCATCACAACAAGAATACATAACATAACGGGAGTGGTTCTCTTAGGAACCGACCCAAACATTACTAATACACTGGTGAGCCTAGAGAATGTTGCCAGTCTCATGATAAGCTCGTTATACAATAACAACAACACTCATTACCGTCCTAATAGTTGGACGAGTAACTTAAGTTAAGGCGGTTCGGGTTTGGAGGCCCGAACACACCACACAAACACATGTTCCCCCTAAACCGATCATAAGTCAGGATAGCTAAGCTTTGGAGTAAGCTAATGGGAGATCATAACCCGTGAGGGAAACAACCATAACAAAGAGAAGGGTAAGGCTAAGGAAGGATACCCTCCCAAACAACGCGCGACGGCCAACCGGATTCCTCACTACTGTTAGTACATACTTACTTTAGATATTAGTTAGAACCCCACTAGGAGTCTATCACATCTACACATCATACAGTATTACAACTGTTTAGACACACAAGGGAGATCCCTACATTCACATACACATATCACACATTTAACACACGCATAGCCGTGGTTAGTACGTCCCATGTTCGGGTCGTTACTCCGAATACCGAACTCTCATGTGATCCTAGACTCAGTTAACTAAGGTTAACACTGCCGAGGTTAAATGGTATCGGAGTTGAACACGCCACATATATGAATTACTGTAAACTCATTACATGTTTTATCTTACAATGTGGCAAACATACAGAAAAACATATTGGCATACAAGCCGGTGTAATCCGGTAGGACACAGGTTGCAAGAAAACCATACCTGTCACCGGAGTCCACTTTACCACGTCCACTTATGTTCCTCGAGCGATTCTCGAACAACTGTTAACATCACATGTGTTTTTATTAACATCGGGGTTTGCTTGATTATTTAATGTCTAATGCTTAACTTTCCCCGTTAACTTTGTTACCTAACTTTACATTTTAACTTGTTTTACTTTTACATTTTGATACAACTTTTCACCCACTTAATTGCCATTTAAAACTTACCTAACATGTCCTTAACAACCTTATAACATCATTACCTATCAATCCCCATCATTACATATCATTTCATAACCTTAAACCATGTTTTTGGTCCGACCGGACTTGCCGACCGGACTTGTCCATGTCCGGTCGATTCCAGAACACATTTCCGTCAAAATTTTTCTACTCCGACCGGACTTGTAAGTCCGGTCCTATGTCCGGTCCATTCCAGAGAGTTTCTTCCCTTTGTAAATTTAGCCCGACCGGACTTGCCAAGTCCGGTCCTATGTCCGGTCCATTCCAGAAGCTAATTCTCGCAGGGTAAACTGGGCCCGACCGAACTTGCAAGTCCGGTCGCAAGTCCGGTCTGCCCCAAATCCTTGTTTTCCTTTTTACATTCAACTCCAAACTTCACCCCATATATCCTAGTATACTCTAACCTCATTTGGGCACTTCAAACACACCTTCATCCATGTGATAAACTCTTTAAATCACTCACCAAAACCATTTTATCATTCACAAACTTCCTACAAGGTTCCTAGCACTTGTGATGTTTTCTCCTTGATTTATAAGTGGTAGTTCACCAATAATGACCACTACACCAAGGTGCTTCCTCTACACCTTAACATCTTCTCTCAACTTCTTTTCTACTACTAAACCTCCTTTTTACATCTTACCTAAACACTTATTCCTTGGATATCCACATTACCTACACCTTAAGCAAACTCCTCAAAGACTTAAATACATCCTCAAAACACACATTGAATTCCTAGAACTTCCAGGATAACACCTAAACCCTTGCATCACTATGAATCACCTTAACATATGTTTTATTCTCAAGTAAACATTTATTCACCTTTAACACTTCCTAGTTCACCAAAACTCACTTAAACACTTAGAACTTCTTACACATTTTCCCAAATTTGGCCATAGCTTCTCTTGTATATACTCACATCCAAACACTTAGGTTTTTACCTTATTCCATTCAACACACCTAAAATCCATCAAACACATTTTTATACACAAACTTCACACATTAAGCACTATATCACAATATAGTGCATAACTTAAATTGCTTGGCACTTAGGCCCTTAAATAACATGGCTCTTAGGCCCTTAAATAACATAAACCATAAACACTGAATTTCCCACATAAGTATGCCTTTGACCTGCAAATACATACACCAATACATATGTTCTTTTACTAGTCTCCTTGAGAGCATTTTACTAGCTCATTTGCCATTGGCTCCTTAGGTATTTTATTAAGCAAATCAAGCTCATTTTTCCTAAGGCATTTAAACTACATTGAGATAGCTTGTTTACCTCTTTTCCTCACAAATTTCTTTCGTGTTCCCTTGTAAAACCGGTAGGGCATTTGGTCCCTTTTCAACTATTAAACATTATACAAACAATAGAATGAGTATTCAAGCATTATGCTTCACCTCATTGTAAACCCTAGTTACACATATTGTTTTAACACATTAAGGTAATTGTTTTACCTTGGAATTGGAAGAGAACTTGAATAAGTATCAAGAGAGGACTCCTCCTAGCCCTTGGAAGATTCAAATGAAGCTAAAACAAGCAAGGTAAATACACCATGGTGAGGTGAATTTTCGGTCAACATGAAAACATGGAGGAAACATGGATTTTCTTTGAGTTCCCTTACCTAGAAGCAAAGGAGAGTAATAATGTGTAGAAATACAAGCTCAAGCTCCATCAATGGTGATTCTCCATGGCACCAAAATTGAGCTCTTGAAGATTTGAAAAGGTAGAAGTGTAGAGCTTGACCTAACTAAGACAAATATGGTCTTAGAATTTGATTTGGAGCATGGAGTTGGATTTGGCAAGGAAATGAAGATGGAGAAGAGAGGGCTGTTGCAAATCGTAAATGGAGGAAAGTAGAAGGTGAAGAACCGTGTGAAATGAAAGAAGAGAAGGAAATGAGAAGATGAGTTTGCTTTTTGGAGATATTTATGTTATAAAGCAAAATAGTACTTTACTTTAAGTTTTACTTTACTTATTTGATTTCTTTTACAACTTGGTGACTCACTACTACAAAAACCGGCCACCATTTAGTTAGAAGGGTAATATAGTCTTTATTGACTCATTTAATTACTTATAACATCATATGTTTCAAACTAGCTTATAAAAATCACTATTCACAAACTAAGGCACATAGAAGTGAAATTTTTGATTTCCCATTAATATAGCCACCCAAATGTGATACTATATAGTACACATGTTAATTAAAGAGTAATGGACATTTAGCCATTCAAAACTCATTTACAAGACAATTTTTTCAAAAACGTGCTTTAAGACTCCTTAAAGCACATTTTGTGTTTTAACTTGTTTTCAAGCTTGGTTTTCTTTGGTAATTGATTTAATATGTTCATTAACATATTTATAAGGTATAGGTATGACCATTAGGTCTTATACAAATTTATTCCAAACTTAGAGCACATTTTGCTCTTATTGACTTTAAGGTATTTCCTTGTGTTTTATTTGGTTTCATTGTCTACCAAAGTTTCCTAAGGACTTAATTAGCCCTATTAATTCATAATTGAATATTATTAAGTCTTGGTAGGCTCTTTGGGTCCTAACCAAGTTCACTCATAGCTTAGAGCATGTTTTTGCTCAAACTGTGTCTTAATGCTTTATTGCATTTACTATGGTCTAAATTGTTCACTGATGTTACTAAGGCACTTTTTAGCCTTTACATACCATAGTTTGATATTTAAACCACATATCAAGTTTTGGGGTATTTCAGATGTATACTGCATTATAATTGGGGAAACCGGTACCAATAGAACCGAAATTTGATTACGAATCCATAGAAACAAAAATCACTCAATTTCGTTCTGTAGATTAGGAGTTATAGGCGATTTAGTACTCGATCTGTTAAATGCCTTCGCTGACGAACTCGACGTACAGGAGCCGTCCGATCTCGACTTAAGAGATTGGACGGCCGAGATTAAAACGTTCCAGAATTTAGTTATAAGGGTTTTAATAAATTCCAGTAAATAGTCTTAACTTGTTGGGTTAATTTAAATATCTTCCCGAATGTATTTTGACTTGAAATTTTAACCATAGATTCCTTATTTTATGTAGTTTGTTTTGATGTAAATTATTATGGTTTTGGAGTTTTTAAACATAAGTTATGATTTTTACAAGTTACGGGTTTTCTGGAATTATTTGGGCTAAATTTAAAAGATATTTTTATGAAATAAAAATTTTATAATATGTCTAAAATGATATAGTTACTGTATATTAAGTTTGGGAATTTTTGGGCAACGGGAAAAGGTTTTAAAAATTGTGTTTGTGAGTTTTTCATAAGAATAACTTATAATATATAGTTTTTAATGTAAACAAAAATTAAAGTATAGTTGATTAATGAACTTTATAGGTTGGGGAAAATATAATAAGACTAATTAACATTTAATACAGTATGTTTATAAATATTTTGGGTATTAACTTTAAGTGAAGTAAAAATTGTTACATATATTTATATAATATTTATATGAGAGAAATAAATAGAAACTTATATTAAATCAAGGAATTTAACTAAACTACATTTTATTTATTAATATAATATGGAAGCTAATATGTTTAACTAAAACTAAGGGAAATACTTTATTTTATAAACCATAAATCAGTTTTGGATATGTCTAAAAGATATTAGATATAATTAAATACAATAGAATTTCTTAAAGAATGTTCTGGATAAATCTTGATATATGTGGATATATATATATATATATATATATATATGTATATAAATACAATAAAAATAGATAAAGGAAATAACATTCCTTGTGAGAAATGTAATAGGAAGGATATATATATATATACGATAAATAAATAAATAAAAGGAATAAAATACCTTATAGAAAATATAATATGAAGGAATTAATGAGTTAAACTAAACCTCTACATGATACTAATAAAAGAATATTATATGAGGTGGTATTAATTTATGGTTATAGGTTGAGTTTTTAGTTATCTTTGAGTTCCTAAGATTTATATAAACCGTATTTAAACACATGTATTTATTTAGTCAATAACCACACATGTAAATTTATAATTTGGTTAAGAAATTAATAAGTTGAAATTTAGGAGTATTTGGAATTAGTTTACATAAAGTGTTACACAAATAGATCTTATTATATAATTAATAATAAAATGAATGAAATACTTTTACATTTAAATGTTCTTATTATATAAACAATAATAAAATAAATGAGTTACTTTTACATCTAAATGTGAAGAGGATAAATAAGTCTAGATTTAATTATTTCTCAATATTTATAGTATTGAGTAATAACTTAATATTTTAAGATAAAATCATTAAAAGGGATTATGATATAAAACTACATTAAACTATGATTCGGAATTTAATCTAAATAATAATCCTTAAGTTTCTTACAACTAGTTAAGCCATATAAATACATTTAACACCAATATTCAGGATGTGAGTTTATAGTTAAGTAATGTATTTGGTAGTTAGAATTTATAAGAAGGTTTGTAAATAGAAATTAGATACTTAAAATCTTTAAACCTTTAATTAGATGAAACTAGGGTACATAAGAGATTATATTGATTTACCTTTTGACACTGGAAATATTAATGTGTCATTTGAATATAAGGTATGGAGATTGTTCAGAATATATTATCTTATTAAGTAATTGACAATTTCACTTACGAACCAGAATTTAATTCTTTGATAAATTCTACCTCATGCTAAGATATAATGTCCATCCTAAATACAATAAAGGGAATTAATTTATTAAGTTATTCTTTTGAAACTTTAGGTTTTGTAAACAATATAAAATGTATTTAAGACTTGAGTTTAACGAAGTTTAATATAAAAGGATTATACATGGTCTATAGAGAGAATGTGTGTAAAAGTAAAACAGTTAGGGAATTAAATGTAAGTAAGGATACCTAAAAGGTTATCTTAAAACACCTTATTATAAAGTTATGGTTAAGTAAATAAAATACCTTGTGGATACTAAATGTGAGAGTTTGATAAGTTTGAGTTAACTATAATATGGTTATTTCAAGATGAAAAGTAATTTAACAACTTATGACAAGAATAATAGATGGTTGTAATTAAAGGCCATTCTGAACTAAAGATAAGATAATTGAGTTTAGTAGCTCAAATAAGTTATACTAAAATGCATCTACAACACTACGATGTCCGTATACGGGATGTAGATCTTAATTAAGTTAAGGGGGAAAACTTAGTTATAATGGATTATCTAGTAGATATTGATAAAGATACATAGTCAATAAATTGTGAAATAATAGTATAGTATTCTAAGATAAACCCATCATTGGTCATAACACGATGTATGTCCTAAAGTAAGAATAAAAGTATTGGGCTTAAGAATTGTTATTGAAATTCTAAGATTGATTGAATAACGTATAATGCACTTATGTTATAAAGGTCTTTAATGTGAGAATTATGGTTAGGAATGGGTAAAGTGGATAAGGGTGGAACAATTAACAAGTGTTAATAAAATACATTCCTTGGTCTTACAACCTCGAGTTATACAACATTCTAAGACAAGTCAAAGGTTATTCATAGCATTTAAGTGAGGGCTTAAAAGACAATTGAGATTTAGAAATAACAGTGAGGAGTTTATTTAAGTTTAACATGGGTTACAAGTGATTGATGATAGACTACCTTTAATATTCTTCAGAGTACTGTTGATTGTTTGCGCAAGTAGATTAGAACTGCTACAACGTTACCCAGGTACGATTTCTCGTACTCAGCTTGATGTGTTTTGGACTTTATGGAATGTTTTGTACGATTTCTCGTACTACGTTATTTTGGCTGATTGACTTGTGGAATGTTTTGGAAACGCTAACTGGCTTTAAGAGGAACTTCTAAAAAAGGAAATGGTTGTGTGACTGACTCAGCTTGTGTGACTAACTGAGCCTTGGATGTGGAACTCACTGGGTATTGGTTCCTTCTATGTGGTGTCCCTTAGACATTGACTGCTTAGGGTTTACGCTTCTGCACTCTGTAGGACTGAGTGTTTTGGTATTGCTCTGGGTAGTTGGTGATCTAGTGGGAATATGGGGAAAGTTATTCTTGGTATTGAGTATGGATTATTTCTAATAAGTGGTGCACACACTTTTCACCGATGACTGAGAACGGGTCGGTGGCAGCGGAGGTCTGCTATACCTCGCCCTTTGTGGCAACTGACAGCGGAGGTCTGTTTACCTCGCCCTTTGTGGCAACTACTGACAGCGGAGGTCTGTTTACCTCGCCCTTGTGGCAACTGACTGGCGGTGGGGGCCATCTCTCCCAATTGGTTTATTCCACTCTTGAGTATATTTTGTCTATGGGAATCATCTTCTGAAATGGTGGAGACATAAACTGTCTACCACGGGTTATGGATATTAATGTCACTCCTGGTCCTTTGTGACTACTTAAGTCTTTCACTTCTTAACCAGAATTGGTTCTAACATCAACAATGGATGCTTACTAACTATGTGGTGTGACTACTTAAGTGGATGACTTGGTTTGGAAGTTCTCTATCTCTATCTTTGTCTTGTTTTCTTTTCTCTTTAACTTGATTGTTTTGAAGTGCTTATCTCTGTTTTACTTTAAGAGTTTGTTTTCATGTTACTGTTTATTTTGAGAGTTATGTTTTATAAGTTTTTTTGGAGAATTGTACCAGTTCCATTCCAGGGAACTGACTCACCCCTCTCGGGGTGGGCTGCTTGGTTTCATCTTGCAGGTACAATTGATTTACAGGTGGCCACGAAGAGATGAGTGATTGGGATGGGATAGGTTTATGGAGAGAATGTATTTTATTACTATTATGTTATGTTAAGTTTTTCTCGAAGTTCAGACCGTAACTTAGTTATTGTAAGTTGTAATTGGTGAGGTTGGTGCCGGGTGTTTGGAACCCGATGGTCTGTAATCGCCTTAGAGTTTTATTTCCGCTGTATTTATGTTAATAGGGGCGTTACAGAAAGTGGTATCAGAGCGTAGTTACGCTCGAACCCGAGAAAACAAGCCGAGTGAAATACTTAGATTATAGGTGCACTTAAAACTGGGGAACTGGGGTAGAATTGGGAAGTGAGGACTCCAGTAAGGCACGACTCCTAACCCTTTTTGGAATTGTGAACGATTCCTTTACATACTTTTCTTTTGTGAATGTCTGTTGAGTGTGATGTGTTGTTATACCGTTCCAACAATAAACTACAAAATAATATATATATATAAGTTTGGAACATCCTATATTAAGTACGATAAGATTTTGGTTGAGATATCCAAATATTAAGCTATTTTTCAAAAGCATACTCATGGAGAATACATTGCTAAAAATGCAATCCTTTAAAAGCTAGTACACAAATTCCTAGAATTTTAAAGAATACTTTTGGTTGAAAACAGTATACAAATAGAACTTTACATAACTAAATTAGTATTGATATTATGTGAAATACTTCAACTCCTTAAAGTTTGAATCTCATGAACTACTTGGTATCAATTTATTACCTAAAGATAATGTTTAAGATAAATCTTAAGTCTAGAAAATTATTAAGCTAACAAGAACTAGTAGCATATTAGAAAAGATCAACATCTGAACTTGTAAAACACATTGAAACTCTATGTTAACTTTAGAAAGAAAACACATAAACCTAACACCCAACGGGAAGTGCCTGGTGCGACGAACTCTAGGCTGAAAGTAGTGGGGGTGCACACCCACTTCTGGAAGTTTAGGGGCTAGACAAGCCTTGTCATCTAACTGTAAATAATCTTCTACGTAAGTGATGGATTGTGTTGAACTTGAGGAGGATTGGTGGTAAGACGTTACCATCATGAAATCTTGAGCTAGGCATATTTCATTACTAGCCACAATGAACAATTTAAAATGTATATCTTAAGACATTAAATTCATATACGTAAAGCATTTATTGAGTTAAATCTTTGGTGAAAAATACCTATATATGGAGGAAAGGAATTTAAAATTTGGGTAGTTCAAGGTAGAACATCTACCCCTTGTTGAATATAAAAAATCAATAAAAAAAAGTTACTTAAAGATTGAGTGGAGTAATACTAAACTAAGTATCATTGATCCTTAAATACTTGAGTATTGAGCATTTTAAAAAAAAAATTGAGAGTTACTTAAAGATTGAAAATCCTCATGTTTACTTGGAAGTTTAACATTATACAGGTATAAAATTTTAAAAGACACTAAGAGTGATATTTACCAAAAGCCACCATTGTCTAAGAGAGTACTAAGATTTAATAATCAGAAGAATACTTACATAGAACAAACCTTAAGGAAAATAATTATCAAGAGTGAGTGAGTTTTCATTAGACTAATGCATTTGACCTAAAATTTTATACAGGGTCCCTACCTTAAAATATATATATAATGTATAAATTTTAAGATAAAGGAATCAGATTTTGGACGAACTTTCTAAAATTCTGCCTTGGGTGAAGTTATATAATAAGTAAATTTTATAAAGTAAACATAGAAACAATTGAAACTTGAAAAGTCACAGAAAATATTTATTTATAGAGTTTTAACATATGGTTGGCCATAAACCTTGAAGATAATTTTGGAAGATTATTAATGATTGAAACAATATTTTAAACTACTCAGTACGTTACACCTGATATAGCTTAGTAATATAATTATATGATAAATGATCATATATGGACATATAATTCGTATCAGTCATTAAATGAATGGATAATAATCATAAGATAAAATTTTATAACCACCAAGGAAATACAAATACATAACAATCAAGAGATACAGATATATATAACGATCATAGATATAATCAACGGTGCAGTAAAATTCAACAAAGCTGGTTAATAAGGTGTTGAATTCTTTGAATGTGCCATTAGTAGCGGTACGAGGGCGTACCTTAGCTCTTTTAAGGGGGATATGCTGGCATACTCCTCCTTCGTTATCTCATCCGGATTATGCCTTGTGGCATTGTTAGCAAAGGGAGAACAATATTAGCAGAATGAGAGGTGTTTGTATGTGCTTGGTTTTTGCATTATGACTCAATGTGACTTTTGATTTTCATCATGCTATATCTGGTATATATCCTGATTCAGTTTGATTTTGAGTAATCTTGAGTGGAATGTTGTTATGGAAATGGATGGAAATAAAGGATTGGTTTGGTATGGAACTTCATTGGAACTTTTATTGTCTCAGTACACCCGAAGCGGTGTGAGTGCTTATTAGTTGATTTTTAAACTTCGAGGCGAAGTTTCTTTTAAGGGGGATATGCTGAAATACCCCTAAATTAATTTAAATTAATTTAGGGGATTTCTTTTATTAAACCTTTAATAATATTATTAAGTATTAAATTATTATATGGAATGAGGAATATTAAATTATTATATGGAATTATGAATATTAAATTATTATATGGGGTTGTGAAATTTATTTAGGGGTTTTCTCCTAATTATTATATATTATATATAGTATTATGAATTAATAATAAGATTTATAAGTCAATAAATCTTGGAAAAATTATTAAACACTCCAAATATATTTAAGATTTAGGAAGTGTTGGAACATTGTTTTGAAATATAAAAGTCAATATAAAATTCTAGAAACCTTAAAGCTTATTAAGCCTTGCTAGAGTTGACTTTTTGAGAATGGTCAAACCAGGTCATGAAACCTATACCAATAAATAGGTTATGAAAAACCATGAAGATCGATAAAAAGAACGTCAAAAACGGATCATCCTAGCCAAAGTTATGCTAGATTGAAGTTTTGAATCAAAATTTTAAGAAGTGTCCGTGTCACTCTGTAATGGGTCGCCCACACTTAGCCGATTTCCTTCCCTGATTTTCGTAACCGATTTCACTTCCTAGCCCTAATTTAGACGGCTATAACTTTCACATAACTCAATATTTTTCCATGCCGTCTTCACCACTCTCTTCTCCTACAATTCCTCTTTCCAACCTTACTCACACATACCCTAATTCATTATACATCAGCCGGAGATTCGATCCAAAGTAGCCACCTTGCAAAACCGAAACTGCAGTTTTCCAGTTTCTCTTCGAATTCAGGTAACTTCGACTAGCCATAACTTCTTCGTTTCTCAGCCAAATTCCATGTTCTTTAGCTCGTTTTGAAGAGCTCTAATCCCTCTATAACTTTCATGTTTGACCAAAGCCAATTCCAAACCGTTTGTAAGAGAGAGGTGTCTAAAGTTTCGAATTCATCACAGCATAAAATCACAGTTTTCTTTCCAGAAAACGTAAGGTAAACTCGCAACTTCTAGCTTCAATATCTTTCTGTATGGTGCGAGTTAGGATTAGTGCTTGCTATCATTGTGTAGATCTACAATTATTCTTTCCAATGAGCCCTTACTCATTATCTAACTCGTTTTATACTGCTAGTTATAGATCCGCAAAGTCGGCACCACGAACTGATTAAAGTTCGAGTCTTTTCCAGTTTCCGATTTGGAATTCACCAAATTCGCTCAATCTGGTGAGTTTTTCTTCAAATTGTTCCTATGTTGCTAATCGAAATTGCAATACCGATCTAACCCATGTCTCAATTTAGTCAATTACGTGTTAGATTAAGAGAATTTGTAGGATTTGCAATCGATTTGAATTCTGAAATCGAAACTAACCCTAACCTTCGAATTGATTTCGAAACTGGATGTATACTGCATTATAATTGGGGAAACCGGTACCAATAGAACCGAAATTTGATTACGAATCCATAGAAACAAAAATCACTCAATTTCGTTCTGTAGATTAGGAGTTATAGGCGATTTAGTACTCGATCTGTTAAATGCCTTCGCTGACGAACTCGACGTACAGGAGCCGTCCGATCTCGACTTAAGAGATTGGACGGCCGAGATTAAAACGTTCCAGAATTTAGTTATAAGGGTTTTAATAAATTCCAGTAAAGTCTTAACTTGTTGGGTTAATTTAAATATCTTCCCGAATGTATTTTGACTTGAAATTTTAACCATAGATTCCTTATTTTATGTAGTTTGTGTTGATGTAAATTATTATGGTTTTGGAGTTTTTAAACATAAGTTATGATTTTTACAAGTTACGGGTTTTCTGGAATTATTTGGGCTAAATTTAAAAGATATTTTTATGAAATAAAAATTTTATAATATGTCTAAAATGATATAGTTACTGTATATTAAGTTTGGGAATTTTTGGGCAACGGGAAAAGGTTTTAAAAATTGTGTTTGTGAGTTTTTCATAAGAATAACTTATAATATAGTTTTTAATGTAAACAAAAATTAAAGTATAGTTGATTAATGAACTTTATAGGTTGGGGAAAATATAATAAGACTAATTAACATTTAATACAGTATGTTTATAAATTTTTGGGTATTAACTTTAAGTGAAGTAAAATTGTTACATATATTTATATATATTTATATGAGAGAAATAAATAGAAACTTATATTAAATCAAGGAATTTAACTAAACTACATTTTATTTATTATATATAATATGGAAGCTAATATGTTTAACTAAAACTAAGGGAAATACTTTATTTTATAAACCATAAATCAGTTTTGGATATGTCTAAAAGATATTAGATATAATTAAATACAATAGAATTTCTTAAAGAATGTTCTGGATAAATCTTGATATATGTGGATATATATATATATATATATGTATATAAATACAATAAAATAGATAAAGGAAATAACATTCCTTGTGAGAAATGTAATAGGAAGGATATATATATATATATATACGATAAATAAATAAATAAAAGGAATAAAATACCTTATAGAAAATATAATATGAAGGAATTAATGAGTTAAACTAAACCTCTACATGATACTAATAAAAGAATATTATATGAGGTGGTATTAATTTATGGTTATAGGTTGAGTTTTTAGTTATCTTTGAGTTCCTAAGATTTATATAAACCGTATTTAAACACATGTATTTATTTAGTCAATAACCACAATGTAAATTTATAATTTGGTTAAGAAATTAATAAGTTGAAATTTAGGAGTATTTGGAATTAGTTTACATAAAGTGTTACACAAATAGATCTTATTATATAATTAATAATAAAATGAATGAAATACTTTTACATTTAAATGTTCTTATTATATAAACAATAATAAAATAAATGAGTTACTTTTACATCTAAATGTGAAGAGGATAAATAAGTCTAGATTTAATTATTTCTCAATATTTATAGTATTGAGTAATAACTTAATATTTTAAGATAAAATCATTAAAAGGGATATGATATAAAACTACATTAAACTATGATTCGGAATTTAATCTAAATAATAATCCTTAAGTTTCTTACAACTAGTTAAGCCATATAAATACATTTAACACCAATATTCAGGATGTGAGTTTATAGTTAAGTAATGTATTTGGTAGTTAGAATTTATAAGAAGGTTTGTAAATAGGAATTAGATACTTAAAATCTTTAAACCTTTAATTAGATGAAACTAGGGTACATAAGAGATTATATTGATTTACCTTTTGACACTGGAAATATTAATGTGTCATTTGAATATAAGGTATGGAGATTGTTCAGAATATATTATCTTATTAAGTAATTGACAATTTCACTTACGAATCAGAATTTAATTCTTTGATAAATTCTACCTCATGCTAAGATATAATGTCCATCCTAAATACAATAAAGGGAATTAATTTATTAAGTTATTCTTTTGAAACTTTAGGTTTTGTAAACAATATAAAATGTATTTAAGACTTGAGTTTAACGAAGTTTAATATAAAAGGATTATACATGGTCTATATAGAGAATGTGTGTAAAAGTAAAACAGTTAGGGAATTAAATGTAAGTAAGGATACCTAAAAGGTTATCTTAAAGCACCTTATTATAAAGTTATGGTTAAGTAAATAATATACCTTGTGGATACTAAATGTGAGAGTTTGATAAGTTTGAGTTAACTATAATATGGTTATTTCAAGATGAAAAGTAATTTAACAACTTATGACAAGAATAATAGATGGTTGTAATTAAAGGCCATTCTGAACTAAAGATAAGATAATTGAGTTTAGTAGCTCAAATAAGTTATACTAAAATGCATCTACAACACTACGATGTCCGTATACGGGATGTAGATCTTAATTAAGTTAAGGGGGAAAACTTAGTTATAATGGATTATCTAGTAGATATTGATAAAGATACATAGTCAATAAATTGTGAAATAATAGTATAGTATTCTAAGATAAACCCATCATTGGTCATAACACGATGTATGTCCTAAAGTAAGAATAAAAGTATTGGGCTTAAGAATTGTTATTGAAATTCTAAGATTGATTGAATAACGTATAATGCACTTATGTTATAAAGGTCTTTAATGTGAGAATTATGGTTAGGAATGGGTAAAGTGGATAAGGGTGGAACAATTAACAAGTGTTAATAAAATACATTCCTTGGTCTTACAACCTCGAGTTATACAACATTCTAAGACAAGTCAAAGGTTATTCATAGCATTTAAGTGAGGGCTTAAAAGACAATTGAGATTTAGAAATAACAGTGAGGAGTTTATTTAAGTTTAACATGGGTTACAAGTGATTGATGATAGACTACCTTTAATATTCTTCAGAGTACTGTTGATTGTTTGCGCAAGTAGATTAGAACTGCTACAACGTTACCCAGGTACGATTTCTCGTACTCAGCTTGATGTGTTTTGGACTTTATGGAATGTTTTGTACGATTTCTCGTACTACGTTATTTTGGCTGATTGACTTGTGGAATGTTTTGGAAAACGCTAACTGGCTTTAAGAGGAACTTCTAAAAAAGGAAATGGTTGTGTGACTGACTCAGCTTGTGTGACTAACTGAGCCTTGGATGTGGAACTCACTTGGGTATTGGTTCCTTCTATGTGGTGTCCCGTTAGACATTGACTGCTTAGGGTTTACGCTTCTGCACTCTGTAGGACTGAGTGTTTTGGTATTGCTCTGGGTAGTTGGTGATCTAGTGGGAATATGGGGAAAGTTATTCTTGGTATTGAGTATGGATAATTTCTAATAAGTGGTGCACACACTTTTCACCGATGACTGAGAACGGGTCGGTGGCAGCGGAGGTCTGCTATACCTCGCCCTTTGTGGCAACTGACAGCGGAGGTCTGTTTACCTCGCCCTTTGTGGCAACTGACAGCGGAGGTCTGTTTACCTCGCCCTTGTGGCAACTGACTGGCGGTGGGGGCCATCGCTCCCAATTGGTTTATTCCACTCTTGAGTATATTTTGTCTATGGGAATCATCTTCTGAAATGGTGGAGACATAAACTGCCTACCACGGGTTATGGATATTAATGTCACTCCTGGTCCTTTGTGACTACTTAAGTCTTTCACTTCTTAACCAGAATTGGTTCTAACATCAACAATGGATGCTTACTAACTATGTGGTGTGACTACTTAAGTGGATGACTTGGTTTGGAAGTTCTCTATCTCTATCATTGTCTTGTTTTCTTTTCTCTTTAACTTGATTGTTTTGGAGTGCATTATCTCTGTTTTACTTTTAAGAGTTTGTTTTCATGTTACTGTTTATTTTGTAGAGTTATGTTTTATAAGTTTATATTTGGAGAATTGTACCAGTTCCATTCCAGGGAACTGACTCACCCCTCTCGGGGTGGGCTGCTTGGTTTCATCTTGCAGGTACAAATTGATTTACAGGTGGCCACGAAGAGCATGAGTGATTGGGATGGGATTAGGTTTATGGAGAGTGAATGTATTTTATTACTATTATGTTATGTTAAGTTTTCTCGAAGTTCAGACCGTAACTTAGTTAATTGTAAAGGTTGTAATTGGTGAGGTTGGTGTCGGGTGTTTGGAACCCGATGGTCTGTAATCGCCTTAGAGTTTTATTTCCGCTGTATTTATAGTTAATAGGGGCGTTACAGATAAGGTTCCTTATATAGGCTTTCTTAAAGATAGAAAAATCCGGTAAAAACCGAGATTTACCGACGTTTTAGCTCTAGGGCTTCCAAACGGAATTTGATTATGAAATTTTACACATGGGTAAAGGATGATATTTTTGATTTTTCTAAAGTGGAATCGAATTTTTTGGATATTGGAATATTTTTAAATTCAATTTCTCGTCAGATTCAATCAGAAATTGCTAGAAAATTATTAGAAATTTGAAAAATCAAAATTCCAACGCCATTATGCTTAAAATGTTATCCTCTATCATGGGTTAAAATTTCAAAGCACTTTGAACTGATTTGACCCTTATTTGGAGGAGAGAGAAAGCCTATAGGGGGCTTAGAAGCCTTGAAAAATTACGAAAATACCCCTGGAGATGACTAAGCTGTCCCTAGTACTCTGAAATGTGCCGATCGAACTGGGAACCATTGCTACTAGCCTATTAGTAGAGACCCTCTTCCGGGGGGGTTGAAATTTTGGGTATAACAATTGGCTTCAATCTGCAATTACACACTACAATCCCAAGGCAATTATAAAGCCTCTTGTAAACCACCTTGTGATCATTTCACTAACTCATTTACCCTTAGCTCTTTAATCACAAGTTTACAAATATGATCATATCACTTTCCTAGGTTTACCTAGTTCATTACATAAGGTAAGCTTTAGGTTGCATTTTGCACTCACCTAAGCACCCCTCCATAAAACATTAAACCCCTTAAGGTAAGTCATTTACCTTTTGTTTTCCAAGATTTTCTCACTTGTTTTCTCTTGTTTTTTTCTTGATTGCAAACCGGCAAGGGCTTTACTCACTTGTCAATATTTCAACAAATATACATATAAGGGTAATGAGTATCAAGCGTTATACTTTAACTCATGAACAAACCCTAGATTACAAGAAGTGTTTTAATACACTAGAATTAGTGTTTAACTTTGGAATTTGAAGAGAACTTGATTAGGAAGCACGGTAAGACTCCTTCTAATCCTTTGGAGATTGAATCAAGCTAGTAAAATGAGCAAGACAAGGCATCATCAATGATGATTTTCGGCCATGTACAAAAATGAAGAGAAAATTGATTTTTCTTTGACTTTTATTACCTTAGAACAAGGGAGAACAACAAGGTGCAAGAAGATAAACTTTTCCTCATTCAATGGAGATTCTCCATGGAATAAAACTTGAGTTCTTGAAGTTTTGAAAAAAGGTAAATGAAGGGCTTGGCCTAACTAGCACAAATGTGGTCTTAGATTTTGATTTGGAGCATGGAGTTGGATTTGGCAAGCAAAACAAGGTGGTGAAGTATACTTTATGTAGCAAGAATGGTGTAGAGCTGGGAGAAGGATGAAGAACACGGTGGGGAAGAAGGGAAATGAAGAAAGTGAGGTGAGAGAGATGACTTTGTGAGATATTTCACTTATAAAGCAAATAGTAACTTACTTTAATTTCCCCCTTCTTTATTTAGTTGGCTGGCTATTGGTGGTGACTCACCAACTCAAAACTGTCCCCCCTTCCTATTTCAGGATATTTATGGGCTAGTTTGACCATTTAACTAATCAAAGTTGACTAAAGCCTTAATTGAGCACTATTTGGGCACTATTCATAATTAGTGCAGAAATTTGTGAAATTTTTTGTTTCTCATTGATTTAGGCTTCCTAATGTGATACTAAGTAGTACACATATTGATTAAGGTGTAATCATGGGCATTTAGCCACTCAAAACACATTTCCAAGACAATTTCTCAAAAACGTGTTTTAAGACTCCTTAAAGCATAATTTGTGTTTAACCTTGTTTTTGAGCTTGGTTTTATTTGGGGATTTGTTTGACATGTCCATTAGCATGTTAATAAGGCCTTGGTAAGCTCTTTGGGTCCTAATCAAGGTTATCCCAAGTTTAGAGCATGTTTTTGCTCAAATTGTCTTAATGGTACTTTATTGTGTTTACTATGGTTTAAATTGCTTACTAACATTTCTAAGGCAGTTTTTATCCTTATAATACCCTAGTTTAACACTTAGTTGACATATATAGGTTTGCATTGCTGGAAAAAAAGAATAAACAACGCCCCTTTAACAACGGTTATATTGTAAATCGTTTTTTTTTTGTCATAGGCCGGACATCTTAAACAATGGTTTGCTTACAAAGTGTTGTTTTTGTTATCGCACCCAAAGTCAAAAACAACGCTTTGTAAATAATCGTTCTTTAAGAGACACGTATAAAAATGCTTCACTTAAGAAGCGTTCTTTATGCTAGCAAATCACGACTGTTTTCGCCCTCCCGCCCAGTCTTCTCATCAACCAAATCGTGATTGTTCCCCTGCCACTCTCTGTAAACCTCGCTCTCTGTAAAAACGCTAAGCTCTCTAGCTTCTCAATCGAAACCATCCCAGAAATTCATTTCGATTCCACCGCGGCGCCTCTTCTCTTCCCCTTTCTTCCGATATCTGCGCTCACCATCTTCATCAATATTCTAGCTTCTAATCTATGCAACCCAGCCAAACTGGTAATGAAGGCAGGCCACATGCATGCGTCGATATCAATCGGCGCCTCGAGCTCTCTCGCTATCGGTAATATTGAGCTACGAACAGTATACATGTATGCCTATCCTAATTTTCATATATATACTCTTTTGATCAGTAATTAATTTTAATTTTGAAAAATCACACGAAAAGGAACATACATGCCCTGTCGCACACACGGCGGCGCCTCTGGATTACAACCCCAACTAGCGAAAGGAACAACATACATGCGCGCTAGATCTTTCGGCTCTATTCTTGTGCTGATGAGGTAATTGTGCAAACCAAACTTCTTAATCATGAAAATACATGCTTTGTTTGTTTGGGATTAAAAGGCGTGAAATATATTGTGTGTGTATTGTTTGGGAATAATTTTGCATGCAAACCAAACTGTGGCGCGCGCATTTGTTGTTAACCTATATGTGCTTGCAAACCAAACTTGTTAATCAGGAACATATATACTCTGTTTGTTTGGGATTAAAGGCATGAAATAAAGTGTACGTGTGTTTGGGAATAATTTTGCATGCAGACCAATGGACTTGCTGGTTTTTACTATGTGCTGATTGTTGTTAATCAGGCCCGCATATTGTTGTACTATGTGCTGATTTTTACTTGTTGGTTGTACAATTAATGGACTTGGGAATTAATGTGTTTATTAGGCGTCAAGTATAATGCGTTTCGGCATGCATACAAATATAGCCACGTGGTTTTATATGGCGAAATTAATTTGGTTAGATGATTATAGGGTGTATTATATAATGCTATATTATATTATAGTATAACCTAGGGTGCAAATATTAGATGACCATGGGATGTATTAATTAGTTACAAAGACATAGCATTACGGCGGCTTGCCTGATGTCCCCTTCCCCATATTACTTTTACCTTAACATCTACCCAGAAGTTTATCAATGTTTCTACCAATACCAACATCAACTTTTTAAGTTCCTTCACATTCTTCTCAGATTTGTTATCCGGTCAAGCTAGGCATTCCAATTAACCCTCTAATGTTTTAGAAATCTATATGACCACCATTGGCCATATTAGAGACCTCGAGCTACTTACAGCTTCTTAATTTCTTGTAGTTATTATTTTAGTATCCCTTTACATTTTTTTGCTAGCGCCTATGACCTTCAATCGTCATCAACCTGTAATAAAAAAATTAAACTCGGATGAGCCCACCAACTTTATTTTCCTTCACGGCCGTTATTCTCTCCTTTTCCTTTAACCACCTCTGACTAGTATATATGTTGTGGAAGCTTCAGTAGATCGAACAATCAGAACTGGACAGCACTGAAACATCACAGAGAAAATCGGATAAAAAGTCAGACGAATTTGGCCGATGGAGACAGTTGTTGCCTCTATTGAAGATGAAAGTACTGACGATCATGATGATTCTTCTATTGATACAAAAGAGACAGAAGAAGAAAGACATGGTACAAAAGAGACAGAGGCAGATACAGATGAAAGGATGAATGAGAACTCGGAAACAGAGAGGTTGAAGAAATTAGCTAAAAAGTTAAGTGAGGCTGCCACGAAGTAGAGTCCGGTGGCGATTAACGAATTACCGACCCACTTCATGACCTTGAATGAAGAAACGGTTTTCTAGAATAGTTATATGAGGAGGAGAGGAGGAAACTTAGTCGATTATATGGTGGCATGGGGGACTATATGAACATAAAGTGGTACCAAATCGCCCGGTTGATGAGTTTCATGTCTTATGGATGGAGATGGAGATGGAGAAGCTAGGCACTTCTCCATCTCCAGTTTCGATTGGATTCGCATCTTCTTTCAGTTTTGAACATCGATAGGTCTGAGAAATCTTTAAACACTAGGACATGAGTGTCTGTCGATTGCATGCAGTCATTTGGAATAGTAGCAACACACTGTTGATGTGGGGTGCATTGTATCTTTTAAAAAAAACTTGTAACGCCCCTATTAACCATAAATACAGCGGAAATAAAACCCTAAGGCGATTACAGACCATCGGGTTCCAAACACCCGGCACCAAACCTCACCAATTACAACTTACAATCTACAAAAGCTACGGTCTGAACTCGAGAAAAACTTAACACAAACATAATAGAAATTAAACACATTAACCCCACAAAACCTAGTCCCATCCCAAACGCTCATTCTCTTCGTGGCCACCTGTAAATCAATTCGTACCTGCAAGATGAAACCAAGCAGCCCACCCCGAGAGGGGGTGAGTCAGTTCCCTGGAATGGAACTGGTACAATTCTCAAAAAACAAATTTATAAAACATAACTCTTCAAAATAAACAGTAACATGAAAACAAACTCTTAAAAGTAAAACAGAGACAAAGCACTTCAAAACAATCAAGTTTAAAGAGAAAGGAAAACAAGACAAAGATAAGTAACTTCCAAACCAAGTCATCCACTTAAGTAGTCACACCACATAGTTAGCAAGCATCCATTGTTGATGTTAGAACCAATTCCCGTTAGGAGTAGAAAAACCCAGATAGCCACAAAGGACTAGGAATGATAAAGTAGATCCAAGAACCAAGAACTCGAGAGTGGAATAATTCAACTGGGAGAGATGGCCCCCACCGCCAATCACGTCCTTTTAGGACAGGGGATATACAGCCCCTCACTGTTAAATATCAATGCCCCTATGGGCGAGGGATATACAGCCCCCTACTGTCAAATATCAATGCCCCTATGGGCGAGGGATATACAGCCCCCTACTGTCAAATATCAATGCCCCTATGGGCGAGGGATATACAGCCCCCTACTGTCAAATATCAATGCCCCTATGGGCGAGGGATATACAGCCCCCTACTGTTACCATTAAAGACGTGCGCACGTCGAAAGAAAGATTTCCAAGATTGACCTTTTCCAAAAATCCCGCTAGATCACCAACTACCCAGAGCAATACCAAAACACTCAGTCCTACAGAGTGCAGAAGCGTAAACCCTAAGCAGCCAATGTCTAACAGGCAACCAAGTAGAAGAAACCAATACCCAAGTGAGTTCCACATCCAAGGCTCAGTTAGTCACACAAGCTGAGTTAGTCACACAACCATTTTTTTTCTTAGAAAATCCTCTTAAAGTCAGTTAGCGTTTTCCAAAACATTCCACAAGTCAACCATTAAAAATATCGGAGTACGAGAAATCGTACAACACATTCCATAAAGTCCAAAACACATCAAGCTGAGTACGAGAAATCGTACCTGGGTAACGCTGTAGCAGTTCTAATCAACTTGCGCAAACAATCAACAGTACTCTGAAGAATATTAAAGATAATCTACCATCAATCACTTGTAGCCTATGTTACGCTTAAATAAACTCCTTACTCTTATTTCAAAGTCTCAATTATCTTTTAAGCCCTCACTTAAATGTTATGTATAATCTTTGACTTGTCTGAGAACGATGTATTACTCAAGGTTGTAAGACCAAGGAATGTATTTTATCAACACTAGTTAATTGTTCCACCCTTATCCACTTTACCCATACTTAACCTTAATTCCCACATTAAAGACCCTAATAACATAAGGGCATTATACGTTATTCAATCAAGTCCTAGAATCTCAATAACAATTCTTAAGCACAATACTTTTACTCTTACTTTAGGATATACATCGTGTTATGACCAATGATGGGTTTATCTTACTATACTATTATCTCACAATATAAAGATTATATATTTAAACAATTTCTACTAGACAACCCATTATGATTAAGTCTTTCCCTTAACTTAATTAAGACCTACATCTTGTATATTGAAATCGTAGTGTTGTAGCGCATTTTAGTATAACTTATTTGAGCTACTAAACTCAATTATCTTATCTTTAGTTCAGAATGGCCTTTAATTACAACCATCTATTAATCTTGTCATAAGTTGTTAAATTACTTTTCATCTTGAAATAACCATATTATAGATAACTCAAACTTATCGAACTCTCACATTTAGTATCCACAAGGTTTATTATTCGCTTAATTATTACCTATATAATAAGGTGTTTTAAGATAACCCTTTTTATGTATCCTTACTTACATTTTAATTTCCCAAGTATTTAATTTTTACACACATTCTCTCCATAGAGTATGTATAATCCTTTGTACTAAATTTTAATAAACTTATGCCTTAAATACATTTTATATTACTTACAAGACCAAAGGTTTCAAAGGAACAACTTAATAAATTAATTTCCTTTATTGTATTTAGGATGGACAATATATCTACATAAAGTAGAATTTATCCAAGAATTAAATTCTGGTTCGTAAGTGAAATTGTTAATTATTTAATAAGGTAATCTATTATGAAAAATCCCCATACCTTATATTCAAATGACACATTAATATTTCCCGTGTCAAAAGGTAAATCCTTATAGCCTCTTATGTAACTTAGTTCCTCTAAATAAAGGTTCAAAGGTTTATGTATCTAATTTCTATTTATAAACCTTTTAGTAAACCTTTAACTATTATGTACAACACTTATTTATAAACTCACATCTTGAATATTAGTAATAAATGTATTTTATATGGCTAACTAATTCTAAGAAACTTAAGGATTATTATTTAGAGTAATTTCCTAATCATAGTTTAATATAGTCTTATACCATAATCCCTTTTAATGATTTTATCTCAAAATATTAAGTTATTACTCAATACTATAAATATTAAGAAATGATTAAATCTAGACTTATTTATCCTCTTCACATTTAGATGTAAAAGTAACTCATTTACTTTATTATTTTTTTATATAATAAGAACATTTAAATGTAAAAGTATTCCATTCATTTTATTATCAATTATATAATAAGATCTATTTGTGTAACACTTTATGTAAACTAGTTACAAATATTCCTAAATTTCAACTTATTAATTTCTTAACCCAATTATAGATTTACATTGTGGACATTGACTAAATATATACATGTATTTTAATACTGTTTATATAAATCTTAGAAATTCAAGGGTAACTAAAAACTCAATCATAACCATAAATTAATACCACCTCATATAGTATTCTATTATTAGTATTATGTAGAGGTTTTATTTTAACTCATTAATTCCTTCATATTATATTTTCTATAAGGTATTTTATTTATTTTATTTATTATTTATTATATATATATATCCTTCCGATTATATTTCTCACAAGGAATGTTATTTCCTTTATCTATTTTATTGTATTTATATATATATATATATATATATACATATACATATACCTACATATATTAAGATTTATCCAGAACACTCTTTAAGAAATTCTATTGTATTTAATTATATCCAATATCTTTTAGACATATCCAAAACTGATTTATGGTTTATAAAATAAAGTATTTCCCTTAGTTTTAGTTAAACATATTAGCTTCCATCATATATAATAAATAAAATGTAGTTTAGTTAAATTCCTTGATTAATATAAGTTTCTATTTATTTCTCCCAAATGCTAATACAAAAACATTTATAAACTTACTGTTATAAAATGTTAATTTAGTTCCCTTTATTTTCCCCAGCTTAAAAGTTAATTAACAAACCATACTTTAATTTTTGATTACATTAAAAACCTTATATTATAGGTTATTCTTATGAAAAACTCACAAACACAATTTTTAAAACCTTTTACCATTGCCCAAAAATTCCCAAATTTAATATACAGTAACTATAACATTTTAGACATATTATAAAATTTTTATTTCATAAAAATATCTTTTTAATTTAGCCAAATAATTCTAGAAAACCCATAACTTGTAAAAATCATACCTTATGTTTAAAAACTCCAAAACCATAATAATTTACATAAAAAAAAACTAGATTTTATAAGGAATCTATGTTTAAAATTTCAAGTCAAAATACATTCGGGAAGACCATTAACTAAATTCAACAAGTTAGGGTTAAATTCTGAAATATTATAAAACTTAAACAATCTTTATAACCCACGATCTAATCTCGGCCGTCCAAATCTTTTAAGCCCGATCGGACGGACACTGAACGCCCAGTTCTTCAGCAAATCCCCAATTCGATTCGAGTACTAATTCACCAATTCCTCACAATCTACAGAACCAAATCGAGTGATTCTTGTTCCATTGAATCCGAAATTTGATTGCGGTTCTATTGATACTAATTTCCCCAATTATTATGTAGGATTCAATGGTTTTCGAATTCGGTTTCGAAGTTAGGGTATTTTCGGGTTTCCGAATTCGATTCTAACAAATTCTCTCAATCTAATGCGTAATTGATGCAATTGGAACATGGCTTTGACCGATAATGTAATATAGATTAGCAAGGTTGAAGGAATTTGAAGAAAACTTACCGGAAATTGCAATAACGGAGCAAACAGATTTGGTTTTCTGGAAACGTTTTCGAACTTGACTGTTTCGAGATGCCAACTTTGAGGATCTATAATTTACGTTCTAGATCGAGTTAGGCCATGTTCTTGGGCTCATTAGAAAGAAGAAATATAGATCTACACAATGATAGCAAGCACTAATCCTAACTCGCATCACACAGAAAGAAATTGAAGTCACAAAACACGAGTTTACCTCTCCGTTTCGGTATTATTTTATGTGCTGGCAAGACCGAAACTTTAGGCCTCTATATCTCCCAACTGGTTACGAATTGGACTTGGGCATAAACACGAAAGTTGTAGAGGGATTAGAGATCTTTATAACGAGCTAAAGAAATCGAATTTTGGTTGAAAGACGAGGAAGTTATGGCAAGACGAACTTTACCTGAAATCGAATGAAAACTGGAATCTGGGTTACGAATTCTCAAGGTGGCAACTTTGGATCAATATTCCCGTCGATGTAGGATGATTTAGGAGATGTATGAGTTATGGTTGTAAAGAGGGAATTAAGGAGAAAAGAATAGAGAAGACGGCACTGGAAAATTCGAAGTAACGAGTGAGATATAGCCGTCACAAGTTAGGTCAAAATCGGATGATTGTTGGAGAAAAACAAGGAGATAGAATCGACTAAGTGTTGGGGCGCACGAGAGGCTGACACGTGGCAGTTATAAAATTTTGGCTCTAAACTTCAAACTAGCATAACTTTGGCTAGGATGATCCGTTTTTGACGTTCTTTTTATCGATCTTCATGGTTTTTCATAACCTATTTTTTGGTATAGGTTTCATGGCCTGGTTTGACCATTCTCAAAAAGTCAACTCTAGCAAGGCTTAATAAGCTTTAAGGTTTCTAGAATTTTATATTGACTTTTATATTTCAAAACAATGTTCCAACACTTCCTAAAATCTTTATAATATATTTGGAGTGTTTAATAATTTTCCCAAGATTTATTGACTTATAAATCTTATTATTAAATTCATAATACTATATAATAATGTATAATAATTAGGGGAAAACCCCTAAATAAATTTCACAACCCCTTATATTAATTTAATATTCATAATTCCATATAATAATTTAATATTCATAATTACATATAATAATTTAATACTTAATAGTATTATTAAAGGTTTAATAAAAGAAATCCCCTAAATTAATTTAAATTAATTTAGGGGTATTTCAGCATATCCCCCTTAAAAGAAACTTCGCCTCGAAGTTTAAAAATCAACTAATAAGCACTCACACCGCTTCGGGTGTGCTGAGACAATAAAAGTTCCAATGAAGTTCCATACCAAACCAATCCTGTATTTCCATCCACTTCCATAACAACATTCCACTCAAGATTACTCAAAATCAAACTGAATCAGGATATACCAAGATATAACATGATGAAAATCAAAAGTCACATACTGAGTCATAATGCAAAAACCAAGCACATACAAACACCTCTCATTCTGCTAATACTGTTCTCCCTTTGCTAATAATGCAACGAGGCATAATCCGGATGAGATAACGAAGGAGGAGTATGCCAGCATATCCCCCTTAAAAGAGCTAAGGTACGCCCTCGTACCGCTACTAATGGCACATTCAAAGAATTCAACACCTTATTAACCAGCTTTGTTGAATTTTACTGCACCGTTGATTATATCTATGATCGTTATATATATTTGTATCTCTTGATTGTTATGTATTTGTATTTCCTTGGTGGTTATAAAATTTTATCTTATGATTATTATCCATTCATTTAATGACTGATACGAATTATATGTCCATATATGATCATTTATCTGTAACGCCCCTATTAACCATAAATACAGCGGAAATAAAACCCTAAGGCGATTACAGACCATCGGGTTCCAAACACCCGGCACCAAACCTCACCAATTACAACTTACAATCTACAAAAGCTACGGTCTGAACTCGAGAAAAACTTAACACAAACATAATAGAAATTAAACACATTAACTCCCCACAAAACCTAGTCCCATCCCAAACGCTCATTCTCTTCGTGGCCACCTGTAAATCAATTCGTACCTGCAAGATGAAACCAAGCAGCCCACCCCGAGAGGGGTGAGTCAGTTCCCTGGAATGGAACTGGTACAATTCTCAAAAAACAAATTTATAAAACATAACTCTTCAAAATAAACAGTAACATGAAAACAAACTCTTAAAAGTAAAACAGAGACAAAGCACTTCAAAACAATCAAGTTTAAAGAGAAAGGAAAACAAGACAAAGATAAGTAACTTCCAAACCAAGTCATCCACTTAAGTAGTCACACCACATAGTTAGCAAGCATCCATTGTTGATGTTAGAACCAATTCCCGTTAGGAGTAGAAAAACCCAGATAGCCACAAAGGACTAGGAATGATAAAGTAGATCCAAGAACCAAGAACTCGAGAGTGGAATAATTCAACTGGGAGAGATGGCCCCCACCGCCAATCACGTCCTTTTAGGACAGGGGATATACAGCCCCTCACTGTTAAATATCAATGCCCCTATGGGCGAGGGATATACAGCCCCCTACTGTCAAATATCAATGCCCCTATGGGCGAGGGATATACAGCCCCCTACTGTCAAATATCAATGCCCCTATGGGCGAGGGATATACAGCCCCCTACTGTCAAATATCAATGCCCCTATGGGCGAGGGATATACAGCCCCCTACTGTTACCATTAAAGACGTGCGCACGTCGAAAGAAAGATTTCCAAGATTGACCTTTTCCAAAAATCCCGCTAGATCACCAACTACCCAGAGCAATACCAAAACACTCAGTCCTACAGAGTGCAGAAGCGTAAACCCTAAGCAGCCAATGTCTAACAGGCAACCAAGTAGAAGAAACCAATACCCAAGTGAGTTCCACATCCAAGGCTCAGTTAGTCACACAAGCTGAGTTAGTCACACAACCATTTTTTTTCTTAGAAAATCCTCTTAAAGTCAGTTAGCGTTTTCCAAAACATTCCACAAGTCAACCATTAAAAATATCGGAGTACGAGAAATCGTACAACACATTCCATAAAGTCCAAAACACATCAAGCTGAGTACGAGAAATCGTACCTGGGTAACGTTGTAGCAGTTCTAATCAACTTGCGCAAACAATCAACAGTACTCTGAAGAATATTAAAGATAATCTACCATCAATCACTTGTAGCCTATGTTACGCTTAAATAAACTCCTTACTCTTATTTCAAAGTCTCAATTATCTTTTAAGCCCTCACTTAAATGTTATGTATAATCTTTGACTTGTCTGAGAACGATGTATTACTCAAGGTTGTAAGACCAAGGAATGTATTTTATCAACACTAGTTAATTGTTCCACCCTTATCCACTTTACCCATACTTAACCTTAATTCCCACATTAAAGACCCTAATAACATAAGGGCATTATACGTTATTCAATCAAGTCCTAGAATCTCAATAACAATTCTTAAGCACAATACTTTTACTCTTACTTTAGGATATACATCGTGTTATGACCAATGATGGGTTTATCTTAGAATACTATACTATTATCTCACAATATAAAGATTATATATTTAAACAATTTCTACTAGACAACCCATTATGATTAAGTCTTTCCCTTAACTTAATTAAGACCTACATCTTGTATATTGAAATCGTAGTGTTGTAGACGCATTTTAGTATAACTTATTTGAGCTACTAAACTCAATTATCTTATCTTTAGTTCAGAATGGCCTTTAATTACAACCATCTATTAATCTTGTCATAAGTTGTTAAATTACTTTTCATCTTGAAATAACCATATTATAGATAACTCAAACTTATCGAACTCTCACATTTAGTATCCACAAGGTTTATTATTCGCTTAATTATTACCTATATAATAAGGTGTTTTAAGATAACCCTTTTTATGTATCCTTACTTACATTTTAATTTCCCAAGTATTTAATTTTTACACACATTCTCTCCATAGAGTATGTATAATCCTTTGTACTAATTTTAATAAACTTATGCCTTAAATACATTTTATATTACTTACAAGACCAAAGGTTTCAAAGGAACAACTTAATAAATTAATTTCCTTTATTGTATTTAGGATGGACAATATATCTACATAAAGTAGAATTTATCCAAGAATTAAATTCTGGTTCGTAAGTGAAATTGTTAATTATTTAATAAGGTAATCTATTATGAAAAATCCCCATACCTTATATTCAAATGACACATTAATATTTCCCGTGTCAAAAGGTAAATCCTTATAGCCTCTTATGTAACTTAGTTCCTCTAAATAAAGGTTCAAAGGTTTATGTATCTAATTTCTATTTATAAACCTTTTAGTAAACCTTTAACTATTATGTACAACACTTATTTATAAACTCACATCTTGAATATTAGTAATAAATGTATTTTATATGGCTAACTAATTCTAAGAAACTTAAGGATTATTATTTAGAGTAATTTCCTAATCATAGTTTAATATAGTCTTATACCATAATCCCTTTTAATGATTTTATCTCAAAATATTAAGTTATTCTCAATACTATAAATATTAAGAAATGATTAAATCTAGACTTATTTATCCTCTTCACATTTAGATGTAAAAGTAACTCATTTACTTTATTATTTTTTTATATAATAAGAACATTTAAATGTAAAAGTATTCCATTCATTTTATTATCAATTATATAATAAGATCTATTTGTGTAACACTTTATGTAAACTAGTTACAAATATTCCTAAATTTCAACTTATTTTCTTAACCCAATTATAGATTTACATTGTGGACATTGACTAAATATATACATGTATTTTAATATTGTTTATATAAATCTTAGAAATTCAAGGGTAACTAAAAACTCAATCATAACCATAAATTAATACCACCTCATATAGTATTCTATTATTAGTATTATGTAGAGGTTTTATTTTAACTCATTAATTCCTTCATATTATATTTTCTATAAGGTATTTTATTTATTTTATTTATTTATTTATCGTATATATATATATCCTTCCGATTATATTTCTCACAAGGAATGTTATTTCCTTTATCTATTTTTATTGTATTTATATATATATATATACATCATATACATATACCTACATATATTAAGATTTATCTAGAACACTCTTTAAGAAATTCTATTGTATTTAATTATATCCAATATCTTTTAGACATATCCAAAACTGATTTATGGTTTATAAAATAAAGTATTTCCCTTAGTTTTAGTTAAACATATTAGCTTCCATATCATATAAATAAATAAAATGTAGTTTAGTTAAATTCCTTGATTTAATATAAGTTTCTATTTATTTCTCCCAAATGCTAATACAAAAACATTTATAAACTTACTGTTATAAAATGTTAATTTAGTTCCCTTTATTTTCCCCAGCTTAAAAGTTAATTAACAAACCATACTTTAATTTTTGATTACATTAAAAACCTTATATTATAGGTTATTCTTATGAAAAACTCACAAACACAATTTTTAAAACCTTTTACCATTGCCCAAAAATTCCCAAATTTAATATACAGTAACTATAACATTTAGACATATTATAAAATTTTTATTTCATAAAAATATCTTTTTAATTTAGCCAAATAATTCTAGAAAACCCATAACTTGTAAAAATCATACCTTATGTTTAAAAACTCCAAAACCATAATAATTTACATAAAAAAAACTAGATTTTATAAGGAATCTATGTTTAAAATTTCAAGTCAAAATACATTCGGGAAGACCATTAACTAAATTCAACAAGTTAGGGTTAAATTCTGAAATATTATAAAACTTCAACAATCTTTATAACCCACGATCTAATCTCGGCCGTCCAAATCTTTTAAGCCCGATCGGACGGACACTGAACGCCCAGTTCTTCAGCAAATCCCCAATTCGATTCGAGTACTAATTCACCAATTGCTCACAATCTACAGAACCAAATCGAGTGATTCTTGTTCCATTGAATCCGAAATTTGATTGCGGTTCTATTGATACTAATTTCCCCAATTATTATGCAGGATTCAATAGTTTTCGAATTCGGTTTCGAAGTTAGGGTATTTTCGGGTTTCCGAATTCGATTCTAACAAATTCTCTCAATCTAATGCGTAATTGATGCAATTGGAACATGGCTTTGACCGATAATGTAATATAGATTAGCAAGGTTGAAGGAATTTGAAGAAAACTTACCGGAAATTGCAATAACGGAGCAAACAGATTTCGGTTTTCTGGAAACGTTTTCGAACTTGACTGTTTCGAGATGCCAACTTTGAGGATCTATAATTTACGTTCTAGATCGAGTTAGGCCATGTTCTTGGGCTCATTAGAAAGAAGAAATATAGATCTACACACATGATAGCAAGCACTAATCCTAACTCGCATCACACAGAAAGAAATTGAAGTCACAAAACACGAGTTTACCTCTCTGTTTCGGTATTATTTTATGTGCTGGCAAGACCGAAACTTTAGGCCTCTATATCTCCCAACTGGTTACGAATTGGACTTGGGCATAAACACGAAAGTTGTAGAGGGATTAGAGATCTTTATAACGAGCTAAAGAAATCGAATTTTGGTTGAAAGACGAGGAAGTTATGGCAAGACGAACTTTACCTGAAATCGAATGAAAACTGGAATCTGGGTTACGAATTCTCAAGGTGGCAACTTTGGATCAATATTCCCGTCGATGTAGGATGATTTAGGAGATGTATGAGTTATGGTTGTAAAGAGGGAATTAAGGAGAAAAGAATAGAGAAGACGGCACTGGAAAATTCGAAGTAACGAGTGAGATATAGCCGTCACAAGTTAGGTCAAAATCGGATGATTGTTGGAGAAAAACAAGGAGATAGAATCGACTAAGTGTTGGGGCGCACGAGAGGCTGACACGTGGCAGTTATAAAATTTTGGCTCTAAACTTCAAACTAGCATAACTTTGGCTAGGATGATCCGTTTTTGACGTTCTTTTATCGATCTTCATGGTTTTTCATAACCTATTTTTTGGTATAGGTTTCATGGCC
Source organism: Limonium bicolor (assembly GCA_023374045.1). NCBI lineage: Eukaryota > Viridiplantae > Streptophyta > Magnoliopsida > Caryophyllales > Plumbaginaceae > Limonium > Limonium bicolor. The sequence goes on from CM041782.1 coordinate 205,834,527, forward strand.
TGGTTTGACCATTCTCAAAAAGTCAACTCTAGCAAGGCTTATTAAGCTTTAAGGTTTCTAGAATTTTATATTGACTTTTATATTTCAAAACAATGTTCCAACACTTCCTAAAATCTTTATAATATATTTGGAGTGTTTAATAATTTTCCCAAGATTTATAGACTTATAAATCTTATTATTAAATTCATAATACTATATAATAATGTATAATAATTAGGGGAAAATCCCTAAATAAATTTCACAACCCCTTATATTAATTTATATTCATAATTCCATATAATAATTTAATATTCATAATTACATATAATAATTTAATACTTAATAGTATTATTAAAGGTTTAATAAAAGAAATCCCCTAAATTAATTTAAATTAATTTAGGGGTATTTCAGCATATCCCCCTTAAAAGAAACTTCGCCTCGAAGTTTAAAAATCAACTAATAAGCACTCACACCGCTTCGGGTGTGCTGAGACAATAAAAGTTCCAATGAAGTTCCATACCAAACCAATCCTGTATTTCCATCCACTTCCATAACAACATTCCACTCAAGATTACTCAAAATCAAACTGAATCAGGATATACCAAGATATAACATGATGAAAATCAAAAGTCACATACTGAGTCATAATGCAAAAACCAAGCACATACAAACACCTCTCATTCTGCTAATACTGTTCTCCCTTTGCTAATAATGCAACGAGGCATAATCCGGATGAGATAACGAAGGAGGAGTATGCCAGCATATCCCCCTTAAAAGAGCTAAGGTACGCCCTCGTACCGCTACTAATGGCACATTCAAAGAATTCAACACCTTATTAACCAGCTTTGTTGAATTTTACTGCACCGTTGATTATATCTATGATCGTTATATATATTTGTATCTCTTGATTGTTATGTATTTGTATTTCCTTGGTGGTTATAAAATTTTATCTTATGATTATTATCCATTCATTTAATGACTGATACGAATTATATGTCCATATATGATCATTTATCTGTAACGCCCCTATTAACCATAAATACAGCGGAAATAAAACCCTAAGGCGATTACAGACCATCGGGTTCCAAACACCCGGCACCAAACCTCACCAATTACAACTTACAATCTACAAAAGCTACGGTCTGAACTCGAGAAAAACTTAACACAAACATAATAGAAATTAAACACATTAACTCCCCACAAAACCTAGTCCCATCCCAAACGCTCATTCTCTTCGTGGCCACCTGTAAATCAATTCGTACCTGCAAGATGAAACCAAACAGCCCACCCCGAGAGGGGTGAGTCAGTTCCCTGGAATGGAACTGGTACAATTCTCAAAAAACAAATTTATAAAACATAACTCTTCAAAATAAACAGTAACATGAAAACAAACTCTTAAAAGTAAAACAGAGACAAAGCACTTCAAAACAATCAAGTTTAAAGAGAAAGGAAAACAAGACAAAGATAAAGAACTTCCAAACCTAGTCATCCACTTAAGTAGTCACACCACATAGTTAGCAAGCATCCATTGTTGATGTTAGAACCAATTCCCGTTAGGAGTAGAAAAACCCAGATAGCCACAAAGGACTAGGAATGATAAAGTAGATCCAAGAACCAAGAACTCGAGAGTGGAATAATTCAACTGGGAGAGATGGCCCCCACCGCCAATCACGTCCTTTTAGGACAGGGGATATACAGCCCCTCACTGTTAAATATCAATGCCCCTATGGGCGAGGGATATACAGCCCCCTACTGTCAAATATCAATGCCCCTATGGGCGAGGGATATACAGCCCCCTACTGTCAAATATCAATGCCCCTATGGGCGAGGGATATACAGCCCCCTACTGTCAAATATCAATGCCCCTATGGGCGAGGGATATACATCCCCCTACTGTTACCATTAAAGACGTGCGCATGTCGAAAGAAAGATTTCCAAGATTGACCTTCTCCAAAAATCCCGCTAGATCACCAACTACCCAGAGCAATACCAAAACACTCAGTCCTACAGAGTGCAGAAGCGTAAACCCTAAGCAGCCAATGTCTAACAGGCAACCAAGTAGAAGAAACCAATACCCAAGTGAGTTCCACATCCAAGGCTCAGTTAGTCACACAAGCTGAGTTAGTCACACAACCATTTTTTTCTTAGAAAATCCTCTTAAAGTCAGTTAGCGTTTTCCAAAACATTCCACAAGTCAACCATTAAAAATATCGGAGTACGAGAAATCGTACAACACATTCCATAAAGTCCAAAACACATCAAGCTGAGTACGAGAAATCGTACCTGGGTAACGCTGTAGCAGTTCTAATCAACTTGCGCAAACAATCAACAGTACTCTGAAGAATATTAAAGATAATCTACCATCAATCACTTGTAGCCTATGTTACGCTTAAATAAACTCCTTACTCTTATTTCAAAGTCTCAATTAACTTTTAAGCCCTCACTTAAATGTTATGTATAATCTTTGACTTGTCTGAGAACGATGTATTACTCAAGGTTGTAAGACCAAGTGAAATACCCCAAACTTAGATATGGTGTTTAAATGATAAACTAAGATATAAGGAGGCTAAATAATGCCTTAGAAATATTAAGAAACATTTCTAATCAAAGAAAATATAAGGAAACACCAAAAGAGCAGTTTTAACAAAAACGTGCTCTAAGCTTGGAGAGACATGGGAGAGTACCCAAATATTGTTCTAAGACCTTAGTAATATCCTAATGGTCATTTTAGGTCAATTACCAAAGAAAACCAAGCTTGAAAACTAGTTAAAACACAAAATGTGCTTTAAGGAGTCTTAAAGCACGTTTTTGAAAAATTGTCTTGTAAATGAGTTTTGAATGGCTAAATGTCCATCATTACTCTTTAATTAATATGTGTACTATATATTATCACATTTGGAGGCCTATATCAATGGGAAATCAAAAATTTCACAACAATGTGCCTTGTTTTTGATGAATAGTGAATTAATTAAGCTAGTTTATAACATAAGTCTATATAAGTGAGACATTTGGTCAACAAAGACTAAACTACCCTCATTCACTAAAGGGGGCCGGTTTCTTTAAGTGTGACTCACCACACTTATCTAGCTAAGTAAAGAGAAAGCAAAATAAGTAAGTTATAAAGCATAAAGTACTATTCACCTTTTAAGATAAATATCACATTTTGCTTACCTCTCCTCACTTCTTCATTCTTCCTTGTCTCACACGATTTCTTGCTCTCTTTCTCTTCTCCATTAACGTGAAGCTCCTCTCCATGCTAGCTCCACCTTCTCTTGCACACATCTTGCTCATTTTAGCTCCAAATCCAAAACAAAATACATATTCTTCTTAGTTAGCTCAAGCTCCTCCTTTCTATCTTTTCAAAACTTCAAGAGCTTCATTTTGGTGCCAAGTCAAACCACCATTAGAGGAGGAAATTCAAGTTTGGAGACTCCATTGGCATCTCCATTCTCTTAAGGTAAAGAAAGTGTAAGAAAATCTAGGTTTCCACCATTTTCTTCACATAACCGAAAATATATACTCATGGGACTCCATGTTTATGCCTTGTTCTAGCTTGTTTCTACTCTTCAAAGGAGAGAGGAGGTCCTTCTTGCTTCACATTCAAGTTTGTCTTGAGAAACCAAGGTAAAACAATCACATTAATACCTTAAAACATATTTTTTAAACCTAGGGTTTGTCCCTTAGGGTTAATGTGTTATCTAGTACTCATTGGAGTCATTGGATATTGGTTAGAACATTGGCAAGGAGAATCACATTGGTGACCGAGATTGAACAAAGAAAACCTAAGGAGAAAAGCTTTTAAGCTTGTGAGAAAACAAGGTAAATTACTTACCTTAAGGTGTCTTGTTGTTTAAGGGAATGAGATGTGGGTATATGATGAGTTTAGTGTAGAGTTTATATTGGGAAGGTGCTATAAAACCTAGGAGAAACAATGACTATTCTTGTGAACTTGTGACTAAGGAGCAAATGAGAAAAGGATAGTTTAAGAATATAAAGGTGAAGTACAAGAAGCATTTTATTTCAATGGGAGCCTTGTTGAGTGTATTCGCAGGTTGAAGGCATATATATGTGGAAATTTAGTGGTTAAGATTATTGTCATTTAAGGGCCTAAGTGCCAAGCATTTTAAGTTTAAGCACTATATGATGATGTGGTGTGGTTTTGGTGCAAATTGGGTGTTAAGTTGTTGTGATGAGAATTTGTGTGGTATTGGTTGTTTGATGGAGAAAAACCATGTGTTAGGAAGTACTATATACTAGAGAACCCATGGCAAAATTTAAAGGAGAGTTTAAGGGGGCGTTCACTTCGAGATAAGGAAACGGAATGGAATCAGGAAAGGGAATGGAAAGGAAAGGAAAGGAATTCCCCCCAATCAAGAAGTTTGTTTGGTTCTGGTTCAGAAACGGAATACAATTTCTAATGATTCCCTTTCTTGTTGTTTAATTTTGATATATATATTGAATTAAATCTTACATAGTATGTATTTAAATAATGTAGATAATAAAAAAATGTATAAATAGTATATGTTAATATTAATTTAAAATAATATAATTTATATAAAATATATATTCATAATTATATAAATTATATTTAAACTATATATAATATATATTTACATAAATTAAATATAATGCATATTTATCCTTATCTCCCTTATCGTTCTATCTTCTCTTTCCTTCCCTTCTCCCTGCTCTCTTATCTCTCCTCTCTCCCTCCTTCTTTCCTCTTCCTTCCTCCCTTCTCTCCTTCCTCTTCCCTCTCCTCTCTCTTCGTCCTTTTTTCTCTTCTCCCTGCCTCTCTCTTGGTCTTTCTCTCCCTTCTCTCTCCTCTTTTTTCCCTCTTTCTCTCCCTCTTCGTCTCCCTCTCCCTCTCTCTTTCCTTCTCCCTGCTCTTTTCCTCTTTCTCCCTCTCCCTCCTTCTCTCTCTCTCCTCTTTTCCCTCCTCCTCTCTTCTCGATTTACCTTATTAGATAACATATATTAATATTTATCCAAATAAGCGCGAATAGATGAAATGAAACAAAGGGAATACTATTCCCCACAATGTTGGGGGGAATCGCTGTAGAGGGATATGGGGGTTTTAAAAACTGAAAGTGGGGGAAACAGAATTTTAAAAATACAAACAAACGATTACAAAGGGAATCATTCCGTTTCCCTTTCCTGTTTACCCTGAAGTGAACGCCCCCTAAGTGTTTAAGATATCCTAAGGGAATTTAATGACTAAGGAAGTACTAGAAATGTTCTATGGGTTGTCTTGAAGAAAAAGGGTGAAGTTAAGGTGTTTTAATGATTTATAATGACTTAGGTATCACCATGGAAGATTTAGGAATCAAGAGAATGTATTGGAGTATTAGGACTTAGGCAAATGTTGGTGCAACTAGGAAGGAAATAATGTGATGATGATGGAAGTTTAACTTGTTAAGGAACTTAAGTAAGTGCTTAAAAGAGTTTTAGACAGTGAGAGATGCTTGGGAGATGATGTTATAGTGGTGAAGAAAACATTTGGCGTAGTGGTTACATTAGGTATGAACCACCACCTAGAAACCTAAAGGAAAACATTACAAGTGTTAGCATTATTACAAGGAAAATGCATAATGACTAAGGTGGATCTTGGTGGATGATTTAAGGTATTTTAAGGAGGGCTTAAGGTGTATTTGAGGTGCCCAAATGAGGTTATAACATATTAAGATATATGAGGAGAAGTTTGGAGTTGAAAAGAATTTAGAAACAAGTTTTTGGAGCCGACCGACCTTAGGACCGGACTTGCAAGGTCGGTCGGGCTCTGTTACACTACGGAAAATGTTTCTGGAATCGACCGGACTTGGGGACCGGACTTACAAGTCCGGTCGGGCTTGTGTTTTGTGAGGGAAAATGTTCTGGAATGGAGGACATGGGACCGGACTTGTCAAGTCCGGTCGGCATGAATTTTGTACGGTTATAAGTCTTGGAATCGACCGGAATAGGACCGGACTTGTAAGTCCGGTCGGAGTGAATTTTCCAACGGTAAAAAGGTACTGGAAGGACCGGACTTGGCAAGTCGGTCGGTAAGTCCGGTCGAGCCTAAAAAAAAAAAAAAAATTTCAAATTTCTAAGAATGGTAATGGGTAATGAGGTATGCCTTTGGTAGGGTAGTAATGATTGGGACCTAAGAACTTAAGGAATTAAGTTAACATTAAGTATAAGTTTTAATGTTTAAAGTTAAGTTTGTAAGCTAAGTGATAAGGACTTGAGAGGTTATTGAATGGAAGTACTTAGGAACTAAGTGAGTTAAGTAAGGTGCAAACAACTAATAACCTAAAAATGAATGAATGTTTTAGGTTTGTGAGTTGGGACCCCGAAGAAGATTAGTCAAACGATCGACGGTGAACGTACAATCCTTCTTGTGACCTGCTTGCTAACGAGGTGTCCCTCGGCTTGTGTGCTATCTGTTTAATTGCTATGACTAAAACAAGATAAAGCATGCAACCGGTTATATTGTTCTCGTTGTGATTGTGTTATATTTACACTAACCCGCGAGGCTTGAGATTGTTACTAACCAAGTTTAGTACTTACTGAGTTAAGATAAGAGTTAAGTTTGGTGGTTGTTGGTTAATGCCCGTTAAGGCTTAGCTAGCACATGGTGATTAAGATTTCTACTAACTGGAACTTGAGTGAGGAAACCCGGGACCGATCTCCGGTCATGCATGCTAAGGAAAAAGGGGGACGGTATCTGAATCAGATCCGCCCTCCGCTTAAGGACTTGTCTTCGGACTTGTAGCCTAGGGCCGGTTGCCGGCTCAGCAACGCTGGACTCCCGTCCAGAGTAGGTGGCATTAAGATGGTGCGGTGGGTGGGATCACCTAAATCCCAGGTTCGAATTAAGCTACAATCAATCCCTTCCAGGAAAGGTTGTATATTGAGATTAAGGTTAGATTGAGATTAAGGTTAAGGTAAGGTAAGGAACTGAGATTAAGGAAATGAGGACTAAGGAGGGGGTTACTAACCCACTTGATAAGGGAACGCTTGAGTCGTTCATTGTTTGTGAACTATATATGTTCATCTGTGGTTATTGTTATTGCACTTCATATTATGCTTGTGTATGTAATCAATTTCCATGCTATCGACAATTAGTCGTCGTAGCCCCGTAGCTTGGGGGCCATGAGAGGGTGTACCAGCATTCGTGCTGACCCCCTCGGGGGCCTATTTTTACACTTGCAGGTAAGAGGCGATGAGGACGCACTACGAGAGTAGGAGCGGTTAGACTTAGGTTGGGACTTTTATTTTGAGTTCGGGTTGCGCCTGTGCACCCGACTGTTTATATTAAACTGATGTAAGTTTGGGATTATGTTTAAGATACTAGTACTCGGTTGGTTGTGGGATTGTGAAAGTTGATGTTTTGAGTTGGATAAGTATTTTGGTTAAGTATTGTAATGTTAAGCCGGTATATTCTAACGATCAGACCGTGGCAAGGTCCAAGTGTTGTTTATTTCCGCTGCGACGTATTCGAATAAGTGTTCAGATTGCGATAACCACGATAGGCTTTGGATGGGGTGTTACACCAAGGAATGTATTTTATCAACACTAGTTAATTGTTCCACCCTTATCCACTTTACCCATACTTAACCTTAATTCCCACATTAAAGACCCTAATAACATAAGGGCATTATACGTTATTCAATCAAGTCCTAGAATCTCATAACAATTCTTAAGCACAATACTTTTACTCTTACTTTAGGATATACATCGTGTTATGACCAATGATGGGTTTATCTTAGAATACTATACTATTATCTCACAATATAAAGATTATATATTTTGTAACACCCCATCCAACAACAATCATATAACAACCATCTGCAGCGGAAACTCAACTCATCACATTACTTATTTCAATGGTGTTACACGCCGTTAACCACCCACGTGGCTAACAAGGCTAATACATTTACTTTGTATCGGTCTGATGGACTAGACTCCCGAGCAACTACACGTAATATTAGCTTCCCTTAACAACAACCCATATACTTATTACATTCCAACCGTACCGAGTATTTACAAACTAATGCCGATAACAATTTCGGTCTTACTACGCCTACAATGCTTACGCCATTTAAATGGCTACCCTTGTATAAACATCTACCCCGTCCTACTCTCGAACGGCTTCCAGCTCCTTGTACCTGAAATAGAAAGGAGAGAAAGGGTGGCCCCCAAGGGGCTCAGCACCTTTGCTGGTATGGTAATCCCGCAGCCCACATGCTACCGGGCCACGCACAACTAATTGTCGTCTTAGCATGCAGTTGATTATATTTAAATCATGCATACAAGCCATAACATACAACACATAACCTTTCGCCTCAATGGGCTCAACCTATAACCAAAACATCCACACTTAACCAACCATCCAATGATTCCTTAAACCCTAGAGTGGCTCTCCTCTAAAACGGAGCTACTTCCTTAACGAACGACATGTACCCATTAATCGGGTTATCCTTAAATGCCTCTTGTCGCAAACTGGGATTCATTTCCATGATCCACACACTCCATATCATACAACATATCTCATTTCTCACATAATAAAACATAACAACACCTTTCTTGTTTCAACGTACATATGATGACATCGCATTCATTTAAAACATCCAATATATATATACCATAGCATAGCAAGGGAATTTGCATAGCACCATAACATTACATAACACCATAAAATCGGTTCTCACAAGGAACCTTCCACCATAGTTAGTATACCATGTGAGCCTAGGGATTTTTGCCAATCCCATGTTAAGCTCGTTACCAACCTCGTTACCGTCCAGTTATATAGAACGGTTAACTTATACCCAAGGTGTGTCGGATATAGTGATCCCAAGCACACCGAAATAACATACGTATGCCCCTGTGGCCCGACGTGAGTCAGTAACTAGCTTTGGATAAGCTAAGGGAAGGTAGAAACCAAATTGGAATACCACCTATACATACACCAAGAGAGCCGAACCGGATATGATATCGACTCCCGTCCATCACACGCGTGGCCGGAACAACCGGACTCCTCACCCCCCATTAGTACATATACACTTATCAATAAGTAGTTAGAGATCCATTATGGAGCCTACCACATCCACACACCATACGGTATCACAACCGAGTTAAGCACACAAGGGAGGTTCACACACTTGCATACAACAACAATATCCAACTAACTCACACATAGCCGTGGTTAGCACGTTCCCAAGGTTTGGGCCGTCAACTCCGAATACCGATCACTCATGTGTTCCTAGATTTGACTAGCTAAGGTTTAACACATATTTGAGGTTAAATGGTATCGGAGGCCAAATTCGCCACATAAATGAATTACTGTAAACTCATTACATGTTTTAATCTTACAAGGCGGCAAACACTCAGTAAAACATATTGGCATACAAGCCGGTGTAATCCGGTAGGACACAGGTTGCAAGAAAACCATACCTGTCACCGGAGTCCACTTTACCACGTCCACTCATGTTCCTCGAGCAATTCTCGAACAACTGATAACATTACATGTACTTTTATTAACATCGGGGTAGCATGATTATTTAATGTCTAATGCTTAACTTTCCCCGTTAACTTAGTTACATAACTTTACATTTCAACTTGTTTTACTTTTACATTTGATACTACTTTTCACCCACTTAATTACCATTAAAACTCACCCCTCCTGTCCTTAACAACCTTATAACATCATTACCTATCAATCCCCATCATTACACATCATTTCCATACCTTAAAACCACAATTTGGTCCATACAGTGCCTTGTCCGAACTTGTGTCCGGATTCCCAAGTTCGGACACCGTTCGAGGCTCTAGGGGTGCAAACTGGTGAACGTCCGAACTTGCGTCCGGACTTACCAAGTTCGGACACAGTTCGAGAGTGGAATTTTCCTTGCCCAACAGAGCCTGTCCGAACTTCCATGTCCGGACGGAAGTTCGGACAAGGCATAATTCTCAATTCTCAAGCCTTTAAACACTTAGATAGCTTTCTCCAAAGCCTCCAAAACTTATAGTTTATACTCCTTAAGTCCCTTAGTGATGATTCATGCCAACTCTAACCATTATACCAAGACATTTCTTCCACACAACATCATCATTCAAACATCCTTTCTTACATATCAAAACTCCTTATGTCATTCTTACAATTCCTTTCCCAAGCTTACACTTCCTCCTTAATTTTTTCCAAGTGGTATTTCACCAATATTGACCACTATACCAAGGTGTTTCCTCTACACCTTAACATCTCTCAAACTTCTTTTCTTACTAACTAAACCTCCTTTTTCACATCCCACCTAAACATCACTTATTCCTTGAATATCAACATTATCTAAACCTTAATCGAACTCCTCCAAGACTTAAATACATTCTCAAAACACATATTGAATTACTAAAATTTCCAAGACAATGCCTAAATCCTTGCATCCCTCTAAATCACCTTAATACATGCTTTCTTCTCAAGTAAACATTCATTCACCTTTAACACTCCCTAGTTCACCAAAACTTCCTTAAAACACTTAGAACTTCTCACACATCTTCCCAAATTTGGCCATAGCTTCTCTAGTATATACCCACATCCAAACACTTAGGTTTTTACCTTAATTCATTCAAGAACACCTAAGATCCATCAAGAACATTTTTACACACAAACTTCACATATTAAGCACTACATCACAATATAGTGCATAACTTAAATTGCTTGGCACTTAGGCCCTTAAATAACATGGCTCTTAGGCCCTTAAATTGCATAAACCTTAAACACTGAATTTCCCACATAAGTAATGCCTTTGACCTGCGAATACACCCAACAATACATATGCCCTTAATAAACTCCTTGAGAGCATTTTACTAGCTCATTTGCCATTGGCTCCTTAGGTATTTTATTAAGCAAATCAAGCTCATTTTCCTAAGGCATTTAAACTACATTGAGATAGTTGGTTTACCTCTTTTTCCTCACAAATTCTTTCTTGTTTCCTTGTAAAACCGGTGGGGTGTTTAGTTGTTTGCCAACTTCTATACAATGTACAAATAATAGAATGAGTATTCAAGCATTATGCTTCATCTCATTATAAACCCTAGTTACATATATTATCTTAAGGTATTAAAATGATTGTTTTACCTTGGAATGGAAAGAGAGCTTGAATATATATCAAGAGAGGACTCCACCAAGCCCTTGGAAGATTCAAATGAAGCTAAAACAAGCAAGGTAATGACACCATGGTGAGGTTAATTTTCGGCCATGTACTAAAAGGAGAGGAAACTTGATTTTTCTTTGAGATTCCTTACCTAGAAGCAAAGGAGAACAATAATATGTGAAAAGGTGAGCTCAAGCTCCATCAATGGTGAATCTCCTTGGCACCAGAACTGAGTTCTTGAGGATTTGAAAAGGTAGAAGTGTAGAGCTTGCTCCAACTAGAAGAATGGTGGTCTTGGAATTGAATTTGGACCATGGAGCTAGGAGTTACAAGCATTCAAAGATGGAAAACAATGGTGGAGTTGGTGTTGCTGTATCAGCTCGTAAAAGAGAGCAAGAAGGGAGGCTGGGGTCGTGTGAAATGAAGGAGGAAAGGAGAAATGAAGATAGAACTTGCTTTAACAAGATATTTGTATTAAAAGGTAACTTTCTCCTTTTTACCTTCCTACCCTTCCTTTCCTTAATTGCTTTTTACATGGTGGTGACTCACCTTCATAAAAACCGGCCACCATTTAGTTAGAAGGGTGTTTTGGTCTTTGTTGACCAACTTAATCACTTATAACATTATATGTTACAAACTAGCTTATAAAAATCACTATTCACCAAAAACAAGGCACATAGAAGTGAAATTTTTGATTTCCCATTGATATAGCCACCCAAATGTGATACTATATAGTACACATGTTAATTAAAGAGTAATGATGGACATTTAGCCATTCAAAACTCATTTACAAGACAATTTTTCAAAAACGTGCTTTAAGACTCCTTAAAGCACATTTTGCATTTTAACTTGTTTTCAAGCTTGGTTTTCTTTGGTAATTGACTTAATATGTTCATTAACATATAAATAAGGCATAGGTATGACCATTAGGCCTTATACACACTTATCCCAAGCTTAGAGCACATTTTAGCCCATATTGACCTTAAGGTATTTATTTGTGTTTTGTTTGGTTTCATTGTCTACCAAAGTTTCCTAAGGACTTAATTAGCCTTATAAAGTCATAATTAAACATTATCAAGTCTTGGTAGGCTCTTTGGGTCCTAGCCAAGTTCACTCCAAGCTTAGAGCATGTTTTTGCTCAAACCGTGTCTTAGTGTTTTATTGTGTTTTTACCATGGTTTAAATGGTTCGATTATGTTTCTAAGGCACTTTTTAGCCTTTAAATACCATAGTTTAACATTTACACAACATACCAAGGTTTGGGGTATTTCAATCTACCCCCCTTAAAAGAACTTCGTCCTCGAAGTTCACATTTCCTCGCATCATTGGATTAGAATACGGGAATTACTATAGCCATAAGACTTCCATTACCAACCACCCTTTACATCCAACCTCGGACTTAATGGTCCGGGCAACATATCCACATTATACATAAAATATCATACCCACATGGTAACCTCGGACTTAATGGTCCGGGTACCTTCACCACACTTGCACCTATACAATATCCCTCAGACTCTTAGGTCTGGGTGACATAACCACATTTAGACATAGGTCTATGTAACACAACACATTTAGACTCATAGGCCTTGATAGCATACACTTTAGGAGATCAAAGTCAAAATAACCTTTATCACACATACCAAACAACATGTCACAGCATGTATATCAAACAGAAATACCTTTTCCATCTCTCCATGGGCTCGAGTCCCATGTTGAGTACATATACACTGTGATCCCGCAGAACCCGGTCGCGATGGACACCTTCTGGTCCCCGTTCCTTTGGGAGATCAAAACATTCACTTAATTTTTAACATATGTACTTCTCATGTCACCGGTCCGAAGACAAAGGCTCATACGTCCTCAGCTCGTGAGCAAGTACTACAAAAATATTCTTTACTAGGTTAAGTATAAGAAGATCTTTTATTCAAAATATTAATCGATTGTTTGAAAACACCAATTGAAAATCCTTTTGAAACACCACACAACTCCAAGTCCAATTTATGCTCCTTGTATTTTTCTTAACATGGTTGTTTGTGACCACTTACAGGGAGCTTCAAGAGTCATCCAACCCTGATGTGATCAGCATCAGTGTTGAACTATCTTTCCACCCCAATTTGTGTTCGGCTTCCCTTGATCTCATGATAATCAAGTTTCACCTCCCACCTCATTTTCAACCAACAACTAATTCAAGCATGTACCATTTTCTATCTTTGAATCCTTCTAGTCATAATCATTACATCTCCAAGGGATAGAACTCCGTCTATCAATCATCACCCAAATCCAACTTAATTCAAGTTACCTAGGAAATTTAATTCTCACTAGGTTCTATGTCGGTCTCAAACTCCTTCATAAATCACAACATTGTATATATATATACATATATTTTATTTTCAAAATACAATACATGGTTTACATTTATGCACCGTCGGGGTTTTAGTTCCCCGGGAGTTTCTTTACTCCCTTCCATTTGTACTCTCACACACCACTGTTAACAAGATAAACACACTTCCCACCATGGTATTCGCATCTTCTGTGCGCAATTACCACAATTTAACCACAAATAAATGCGTATGTTTATATAACACACGCGCCAACCATCATAACAATTTATTTTTGTGCAATGCACAACATAGTTCACGTACACTTGTACGGTAAAACACACTAAGCGGCTTTACGCTCTACCCCCCTTAAAAGGGATTACGCCCTCGTAATCAATCACTGAGCATTAGCTTAAAATGTTCTGCCGTCGTGAAGTGTTTTGACTTCCACGCGGTCTATTACACAATGGATTCTGATTAGAGGATCTTAACCATATTGGCGGTTTAGTCCCTAAACCAAGAATTCGCATTGGAGTTGTAACTCATAACCGGTTTCGGTCCTGGCCTGTGAGGCTTTTAGGCACTGATAACTAGCCATCCATTCATATTCACACTGTATATTTGGCATTTGCTGCATGGGCTCACTGGCCTCTGCTGCGCCATTCCGGTAATTATAGGGCTAGTTTGCCCCATTCGTTACTGTTAGTGTATTGTACATCTCCAATGTATTACCATTATCTTGGAAACAATGGTTTCTCAACCGACGCATGGTATCTCTTACCCTGAGCGAATTCGGTGAGTTTCACGATTTTCCATCCACTTCTCCAATAGCTTACCGCGTAAACACTGTATTCACAATGATTGACTTACTTCTACCGACTTACTGTCGGTTGAGATTGAGCTACTACCTAATGTGTAGTGCTCTCTCAGTTATTTCCCACACCTGGGGTATATCTCATACCGACCTTTGGTATTTAGTGTTACTGTAGTTATTTACTGTTAATCATGTCTCCACCTTTGGTTTTGTACATGTATTCTTTCATTCCTGCGGCCTTGCATTACCTATGCATCGGCCATTATAACATTATTCCTCCACAATTACCACGCTTCTGATTCCTAGCTATCCCACTTGATCATTACTGCGCAAGTGCAATACCAAAACACTCAGTCATACAGAGTGCAGAGGCGTAAACTCTTGACAATAAATCTCTCATGCGATTGCGATAGGAATTTACACTGTGTTTTCCCGAAATTCTCACCACATAATACTTGTCACCGGCTTACTGCTCGGTTCGTTTGCTATCACTTACTGTTGTACCCCCACTGGGGTTAACTCATAACTCTGCTCACTCACCATTTTATCATCTAACCATACTCATACAACGGTCGCTTATTGCGCACCGTGTCCTTACTCATTATATAACATCAACTTATACTGCATCCGCTATTATATTAGCTTCTGCCATTACACTGGGTTGTCTGGCCACCTATTTGGCTGATTTTTGAATATACTACTATTTTTCTTGAGCCTTTATGTTTCTTGAGCGTTGTTCGCTACACATTTAGCTTCACACACCTATGGTGATTGCTAGCAGACTTATTACTCTTCCTGTGTACATAACTGGTACGAGCACTTCTTTTCGTATTATTTTATTCAAATCATCCTGGGGTAATAACAACGTGGTCCATCCTCCACATATTTCTTGAACTTGATTCACATAACTACCGCTCCTGCGGTCTCACCATATCGAGAGGTATCCCCACTCTTAATGCAGTGGTTCGTTCTCCGCTCTATTTCCTTGTACCACATAAACTTCTACAATCAACCGAATTTATATAACATATCTTGCTTATGGCTTATAAGCCTTATTTGCCTTGAGCTGGGCTCATTGTAGGCTGTCCACACACATGTACTTCTCTGTACAATATTACATGTTTAGAGGTTGTAGTGGGTTCCATGACAAGGTCGTTGCATTCCGTTTCCTTTCATGGGATGCCCCTTAGGTTTGTCAGTCCGTCCCCTGACAACTTATGTCTAAACTGGGTGTTAGTTTCAACCCTCGTGTTTCTGTCACGTCATTTCGTTCAACAATTGTTGATGCGAACACCCTCAAGGATTGCTCCTGGGTGTTGTTACGTTATGCCTTACATTTGTTTCACACTATTGGTACATTCCCTTAGCCACGCCGTTTGCGTTCTCAAATGGCTTATTATCTCCTTTTGTGAGATCAACATTTCCTGGTAGTGTAGGTACTCCATTCTGGGAATTTCATCCCGTCATTGCACATTAATGTGTCCACATTAGGCATTTGCTTGCCATGTACAGGCTGGGTCACCGTTCCAGCAACATGTTTATCCCTAAGGATCCTTAAGACATATGTGATGTCTTTACACAACAGTTTGTGCCCTTCGCACTTCCTAACTCTTAAACATTTCCTTGAAAGGAATTCACTAATTCCTTTAGTCTCGTTAATTTAACTGAGTTCCTTAACTTCAACCATTCCTTGTAATCTCTAGCTCTCGTTTGATTTATACTGCTGACCGTAGACGGAGTCAACTACCTCCCGTGTTTCGGACTCCACTCGTATACCTATATGGGGTATCATACTGATACATTACTACTTACCCAACTAACCTATAAGTAGGTCTGTCAGGCCCACATGCTCCTATCGGAGTGCGGTCGTCCCACAACACAGTTGGTACACTTGTAGTGTCCGTCACACGCCTAGGTGAGGTATTCTGTTGTCAACTCCCTTATATTGTCCCGTGACAATATTCATTCCTTGCTTCCCGAACTTAATCGAGGGAAGGTTTATCCACTGTTGTATCCTTGTCAATTGCCCCTGGTTTCACTGGTTTGGTTTAAAGGAAGGTCGGAAAGAAGTGTTGGTTTGAAAGAAAATCTGGTTTTGAAAAGAAAGGGTTTGAATAAAATTAGGTTTGAAAGAAAAATTTCCATGGTTTCACAACATCTTCTTACCTTAGCCAAGTCTAGCTTCTTGCCGACTGGTGTACTTCCAATTACAGAGGTTAGGCTAACAGGCCCTTCCACTATTATGACGATCACATTTAACCTTATGGTACTTTACCAAGTACTTGTAGCGGTTATAAATTTCCCGAACAGCCCTGTTATAGCAGCACTTGCTATGGCAAGTGCGCCATGCTAACTGGCTATTGGTTTGACACATACCGATTGTGGTATTGTTTTGACCCATATTGTCATCAGTGGCCTTATTGGCCCTCACTGATCTTACTGCCTTGATAAATACTCCTCTAGGTAACTTCTCACTGTTTTCACATGATAATCAGTAACTAGGGTGTTTCCCATTCTGGGAGACCCCTTTTTCATAGTATTGTATTCACTTTGTAGCCCATTCCACGTATTTAGGCACTACCTTGTAGTTTCCCTTGTCGGTTGGTATACCGTTGGTGTATTATTTATCAACTGTGGTCCCGTAGACACTCGTCTCGGGTTTTATTAATCCATTTCTTGCCTGTTGCACAGTTGGTGCATTGCAAGTTGGTTATTCTCGACTGCTTAGCACGTCGACCCAGGTTGCCGGAAATTCTATTCTTCTATACACAAGATTCTTCATTCTTCGCTATTAAATGCGGTTAACATTGTTCAGATGGATACCGTCTCCGGGATTCCCAGTTTTCGGGATCTACCGTATGACAGGTTCTCCGTTCTCACAGTAGTACTTAACATAGCCAGATCGGGTATTCCCGAGTAAGAGAGGACTTCCATCTCTCTGGCGTTGTTTCCCAAGTTATCAAACAGGGATTGTGGAGGGTGGGATGGATATTGTAGGTTTCCAGTAGTCACTGGTAGTTCCTAACTAGCGTATCTCTCACGCTATCACTCAACCCTTAACCCAAAGCACTTAAATCCTAACTCGGTACTTCCTAAGCTCGGTAATTCAGTCATCAGAGCGATACTTCGCTCTGATACCACTTTTTGTAACACCCCATCCAACAACAATCATATAACAACCATCTGCAGCGGAAACTCAACTCATCACATTACTTATTTCAATGGTGTTACACGCCGTTAACCACCCACGTGGCTAACAAGGCTAATACATGTACTTTGTATCGGTCTGATGGACTAGACTCCCGAGCAACTACACGTAATATTAGCTTCCCTTAACAACAACCCATATACTTATTACATTCCAACCGTACCGAGTATTTACAAACTAATGCCGATAACAATTTCGGTCTTACTACGCCTACAATGCTTACGCCATTTAAATGGCTACCCTTGTATAAACATCTACCGTCCTACTCTCGAACGGCTTCCAGCTCCTTGTACCTGAAATAGAAAAGGAGAGAAAGGGTGGCCCCCAAGGGGCTCAGCACCTTTGCTGGTATGGTAATCCCGCAGCCCACATGCTACCGGGCCACGCACAACTAATTGTCGTCTTAGCATGCAGTTGATTATATTTAAATCATGCATACAAGCCATAACATACAACACATAACCTTTCGCCTCAATGGGCTCAACCTATAACCAAAACATCCACACTTAACCAACCATCCAATGATTCCTTAAACCCTAGAGTGGCTCTCCTCTAAAACGGAGCTACTTCCTTAACGAACGACATGTACCCATTAATCGGGTTATCCTTAAATGCCTCTTGTCGCAAACTGGGATTCATTTCCATGATCCACACACTCCATATCATACAACATATCTCATTTCTCACATAATAAAACATAACAACACCTTTCTTGTTTCAACGTACATATGATGACATCGCATTCATTTAAAACATCCAATATATATATATACCATAGCATAGCAAGGGAATTTGCATAGCACCATAACATTACATAACACCATAAAATCGGTTCTCACAAGGAACCTTCCACCTAGTTAGTATACCATGTGAGCCTAGGGATTTTTGCCAATCCCATGTTAAGCTCGTTACCAACCTCGTTACCGTCCAGTTATATAGAACGGTTAACTTATACCCAAGGTGTGTCGGATATAGTGATCCCAAGCACACCGAAATAACATACGTATGCCCCTATGGCCCGACGTGAGTCAGTAACTAGCTTTGGATAAGCTAAGGGAAGGTAGAAACCAAATTGGAATACCACCTATACATACACCAAGAGAGCCGAACCGGATATGATATCGACTCCCGTCCATCACACGCGTGGCCGGAACAACCGGACTCCTCACCCCCCATTAGTACATATACACTTATCAATAAGTAGTTAGAGATCCATTATGGAGCCTACCACATCCACACACCATACGGTATCACAACCGAGTTAAGCACACAAGGGAGGTTCACACACTTGCATACAACAACAATATCCAACTAACTCACACATAGCCGTGGTTAGCACGTTCCCAAGGTTTGGGCCGTCAACTCCGAATACCGATCACTCATGTGTTCCTAGATTTGACTAGCTAAGGTTTAACACATATTTGAGGTTAAATGGTATCGGAGGCCAAATTCGCCACATAAATGAATTACTGTAAACTCATTACATGTTTTAATCTTACAAGGCGGCAAACACTCAGTAAAACATATTGGCATACAAGCCGGTGTAATCCGGTAGGACACAGGTTGCAAGAAAACCATACCTGTCACCGGAGTCCACTTTACCACGTCCACTCATGTTCCTCGAGCAATTCTCGAACAACTGATAACATTACATGTACTTTTATTAACATCGGGGTAGCATGATTATTTAATGTCTAATGCTTAACTTTCCCCGTTAACTTAGTTACATAACTTTACATTTCAACTTGTTTTACTTTTACATTTTGATACTACTTTTCACCCACTTAATTACCATTAAAACTCACCCCTCCTGTCCTTAACAACCTTATAACATCATTACCTATCAATCCCCATCATTACACATCATTTCCATACCTTAAAACCACAATTTTGGTCCATACAGTGCCTTGTCCGAACTTGTGTCCGGACTTCCCAAGTTCGGACACCGTTCGAGGCTCTAGGGGTGCAAACTGGTGAACGTCCGAACTTGCGTCCGGACTTACCAAGTTCGGACACAGTTCGAGAGTGGAATTTTCCTTGCCCAACAGAGCCTGTCCGAACTTCCATGTCCGGACGGAAGTTCGGACAAGGCATAATTCTCAATTCTCAAGCCTTTAAACACTTAGATAGCTTTCTCCAAAGCCTCCAAAACTTATAGTTTATACTCCTTAAGTCCCTTAGTGATGATTCATGCCAACTCTAACCATTATACCAAGACATTTCTTCCACACAACATCATCATTCAAACATCCTTTCTTACATATCAAAACTCCTTATGTCATTCTTACAATTCCTTTCCCAAGCTTACACTTCCTCCTTAATTTTTTTCCAAGTGGTATTTCACCAATATTGACCACTATACCAAGGTGTTTCCTCTACACCTTAACATCATCTCTCAAACTTCTTTTCTTACTAACTAAACCTCCTTTTTCACATCCCACCTAAACATCACTTATTCCTTGAATATCAACATTATCTAAACCTTAATCGAACTCCTCCAAGACTTAAATACATTCTCAAAACACATATTGAATTACTAAAATTTCCAAGACAATGCCTAAATCCTTGCATCCCTCTAAATCACCTTAATACATGCTTTCTTCTCAAGTAAACATTCATTCACCTTTAACACTCCCTAGTTCACCAAAACTTCCTTAAAACACTTAGAACTTCTCACACATCTTCCCAAATTTGGCCATAGCTTCTCTAGTATATACCCACATCCAAACACTTAGGTTTTTACCTTAATTCATTCAAGAACACCTAAGATCCATCAAGAACATTTTTTACACACAAACTTCACATATTAAGCACTACATCACAATATAGTGCATAACTTAAATTGCTTGGCACTTAGGCCCTTAAATAACATGGCTCTTAGGCCCTTAAATTGCATAAACCTTAAACACTGAATTTCCCACATAAGTAATGCCTTTGACCTGCGAATACACCCAACAATACATATGCCCTTAATAAACTCCTTGAGAGCATTTTACTAGCTCATTTGCCATTGGCTCCTTAGGTATTTTATTAAGCAAATCAAGCTCATTTTCCTAAGGCATTTAAACTACATTGAGATAGTTGGTTTACCTCTTTTTCCTCACAAACTTCTTTCTTGTTTCCTTGTAAAACCGGTGGGGTGTTTAGTTGTTTGCCAACTTCTATACAATGTACAAATAATAGAATGAGTATTCAAGCATTATGCTTCATCTCATTATAAACCCTAGTTACATATATTATCTTAAGGTATTAAAATGATTGTTTTACCTTGGAATGGAAAGAGAGCTTGAATATATATCAAGAGAGGACTCCACCAAGCCCTTGGAAGATTCAAATGAAGCTAAAACAAGCAAGGTAATGACACCATGGTGAGGTTAATTTTCGGCCATGTACTAAAAGGAGAGGAAACTTGATTTTTCTTTGAGATTCCTTACCTAGAAGCAAAGGAGAACAATAATATGTGAAAAGGTGAGCTCAAGCTCCATCAATGGTGAATCTCCTTGGCACCAGAACTGAGTTCTTGAGGATTTGAAAAGGTAGAAGTGTAGAGCTTGCTCCAACTAGAAGAATGGTGGTCTTGGAATTGAATTTGGACCATGGAGCTAGGAGTTACAAGCATTCAAAGATGGAAAACAATGGTGGAGTTGGTGTTGCTGTATCAGCTTGTAAAAGAGAGCAAGAAGGGAGGCTGGGGTCGTGTGAAATGAAGTAGGAAAGGAGAAATGAAGATAGAACTTGCTTTAACAAGATATTTGTATTAAAAGGTAACTTTCTCCTTTTTACCTTCCTACCCTTCCTTTCCTTAATTGCTTTTTACATGGTGGTGACTCACCTTCATAAAAACCGGCCACCATTTAGTTAGAAGGGTGTTTTGGTCTTTGTTGACCAACTTAATCACTTATAACATTATATGTTACAAACTAGCTTATAAAAATCACTATTCACCAAAAACAAGGCACATAGAAGTGAAATTTTTGATTTCCCATTGATATAGCCACCCAAATGTGATACTATATAGTACACATGTTAATTAAAGAGTAATGATGGACATTTAGCCATTCAAAACTCATTTACAAGACAATTTTTCAAAAACGTGCTTTAAGACTCCTTAAAGCACATTTTGCATTTTAACTTGTTTTCAAGCTTGGTTTTCTTTGGTAATTGACTTAATATGTTCATTAACATATAAATAAGGCATAGGTATGACCATTAGGCCTTATACACACTTATCCCAAGCTTAGAGCACATTTTAGCCCATATTGACCTTAAGGTATTTATTTGTGTTTTGTTTGGTTTCATTGTCTACCAAAGTTTCCTAAGGACTTAATTAGCCTTATAAAGTCATAATTAAACATTATCAAGTCTTGGTAGGCTCTTTGGGTCCTAGCCAAGTTCACTCCAAGCTTAGAGCATGTTTTTGCTCAAACCGTGTCTTAGTGTTTTATTGTGTTGTACCATGGTTTAAATGGTTCGATTATGTTTCTAAGGCACTTTTTAGCCTTTAAATACCATAGTTTAACATTTACACAACATACCAAGGTTTGGGGTATTTCATATTTAAACAATTTCTACTAGACAACCCATTATGATTAAGTCTTTCCCTTAACTTAATTAAGACCTACATCTTGTATATTGAAATCGTAGTGTTGTAGGCGCATTTTAGTATAACTTATTTGAGCTACTAAACTCAATTATCTTATCTTTAGTTCAAAATGGCCTTTAATTACAACCATCTATTAATCTTGTCATAAGTTGTTAAATTACTTTTCATCTTGAAATAACCATATTATAGATAACTCAAACTTATCGAACTCTCACATTTAGTATCCACAAGGTTTATTATTCGCTTAATTATTACCTATATAATAAGGTGTTTTAAGATAACCCTTTTTATGTATCCTTACTTACATTTTAATTTCCCAAGTATTTAATTTTTACACACATTCTCTCCATAGAGTATGTATAATCCTTTGTACTAAATTTTAATAAACTTATGCCTTAAATACATTTTATATTACTTACAAGACCAAAGGTTTCAAAGGAACAACTTAATAAATTAATTTCCTTTATTGTATTTAGGATGGACAATATATCTACATAAAGTAGAATTTATCCAAGAATTAAATTATGGTTCGTAAGTGAAATTGTTAATTATTTAATAAGGTAATCTATTATAAAAATCCCCATACCTTATATTCAAATGACACATTAATATTTCCCGTGTCAAAAGGTAAATCCTTATAGCCTCTTATGTAACTTAGTTCCTCTAAATAAAGGTTCAAAGGTTTATGTATCTAATTTCTATTTATAAACCTTTTAGTAAACCTTTAACTATTATGTACAACACTTATTTATAAACTCACATCTTGAATATTAGTAATAAATGTATTTTATATGGCTAACTAATTCTAAGAAACTTAAGGATTATTATTTAGAGTAATTTCCTAATCATAGTTTAATATAGTCTTATACCATAATCCCTTTTAATGATTTTATCTCAAAATATTAATTTATTACTCAATACTATAAATATTAAGAAATGATTAAATCTAGACTTATTTATCCTCTTCACATTTAGATGTAAAAGTAACTCATTTACTTTATTATTTTTTTTATATAATAAGAACATTTAAATGTAAAAGTATTCCATTCATTTTATTATCAATTATATAATAAGATCTATTTGTGTAACACTTTATGTAAACTAGTTACAAATATTCCTAAATTTCAACTTATTAATTTCTTAAACCAATTATAGATTTACATTGTGGACATTGACTAAATATATACATGAATTTTAATACTGTTTATATAAATCTTAGAAATTCAAGGGTAACTAAAAACTCAATCATAACCATAAATTAATACCACCTCATATAGTATTCTATTATTAGTATTATGTAGAGGTTTTATTTTAACTCATTAATTCCTTCATATATTTTCTATAAGGTATTTTATTTATTTTATTTATTTATTTATCGTATATATATATATATATATCCTTCCGATTATATTTCTCACAAGGAATGTTATTTCCTTTATCTATTTATTATTTATATATATATATATATATATACATATACATATACCTACATATATTAAGATTTATCCAGAACACTCTTTAAGAAATTCTATTGTATTTAATTATATCCAATATCTTTTAGACATATCCAAAACTGATTTATGGTTTATAAAATAAAGTATTTCCCTTAGTTTTAGTTAAACATATTAGCTTCCATATCATATATAATAAATAAAATGTAGTTTAGTTAAATTCCTTGATTTAATATAAGTTTCTATTTATTTCTCCCAAATGCTAATACAAAAACATTTATAAACTTACTGTTATAAAATGTTAATTTAGTTCCCTTTATTTTCCCCAGCTTAAAAGTTAATTAACAAACCATACTTTAATTTTTGATTACATTAAAAACCTTATATTATAGGTTATTCTTATGAAAAACTCACAAACACAATTTTTAAAACCTTTTACCATTGCCCAAAAATTCCCAAATTTAATATACAGTAACTATAACATTTTAGACATTATAAAATTTTTATTTCATAAAAATATCTTTTTAATTTAGCCAAATAATTCTAGAAAACCCATAACTTGTAAAAATCATACCTTATGTTTAAAAACTCCAAAACCATACTAATTTACATAAAAAAAAACTAGATTTTATAAGGAATCTATGTTTAAAATTTCAAGTCAAAATACATTCGGGAAGACCATTAACTAAATTCAACAAGTTAGGGTTAAATTCTGAAATATTATAAAACTTAAACAATCTTTATAACCCACGATCTAATCTCGGCCGTCCAAATCTTTTAAGCCCGATCGGACGGACACTGAACGCCCAGTTCTTCAGCAAATCCCCAATTCGATTCGAGTACTAATTCACCAATTCCTCACAATCTACAGAACCAAATCGAGTGATTCTTGTTCCATTGAATCCGAAATTTGATTGCGGTTCTATTGGTACTAATTTCCCCAATTATTATGCAGGATTCAATGGTTTTCGAATTCGGTTTCGAAGTTAGGGTATTTTCGGGTTTCCGAATTCGATTCTAACAAATTCTCTCAATCTAATGCGTAATTGATGCAATTGGAACATGGCTTTGACCGATAATGTAATATAGATTAGCAAGGTTGAAGGAATTTGAAGAAAACTTACCGGAAATTGCAATAACGGAGCAAACAGATTTCGGTTTTCTGGAAACGTTTTCGAACTTGACTGTTTCGAGATGCCAACTTTGAGGATCTATAATTTACGTTCTAGATCGAGTTAGGCCATGTTCTTGGGCTCATTAGAAAGAAGAAATATAGATCTACACAATGATAGCAAGCACTAATCCTAACTCGCATCACACAGAAAGAAATTGAAGTCACAAAACACGAGTTTACCTCTCTGTTTCGGTATTATTTTATGTGCTGGCAAGACCGAAACTTTAGGCCTCTATATCTCCCAACTGGTTACGAATTGGACTTGGGCATAAACACGAAAGTTGTAGAGGGATTAGAGATCTTTATAACGAGCTAAAGAAATCGAATTTTGGTTGAAAGACGAGGAAGTTATGGCAAGACGAACTTTACCTGAAATCGAATGAAAACTGGAATCTGGGTTACGAATTCTCAAGGTGGCAACTTTGGATCAATATTCCCATCGATGTAGGATGAGTTAGGAGATGTATGAGTTATGGTTGTAAAGAGGGAATTAAGGAGAAAAGAATAGAGAAGACGGCACTGGAAAATTCAAAGTAACGAGTGAGATATAGCCGTCACAAGTTAGGTCAAAATCGGATGATTGTTAGAGAAAAACAAGGAGATAGAATCGACTAAGTGTTGGGGCGCACGAGAGGCTGACACGTGGCAGTTATAAAATTTTGGCTCTAAACTTCAAACTAGCATAACTTTGGCTAGGATGATCCGTTTTTGACGTTCTTTTTATCGATCTTCATGGTTTTTCATAACCTATTTTTTGGTATAGGTTTCATGGCCTGGTTTGACCATTCTCAAAAAGTCAACTCTAGCAAGGCTTAATAAGCTTTAAGGTTTCTAGAATTTTATATTGACTTTTATTTCAAAACAATGTTCCAACACTTCCTAAAATCTTTATAATATATTTGGAGTGTTTAATAATTTTCCCAAGATTTATTGACTTATAAATCTTATTATTAAATTCATAATACTATATAATAATGTATAATAATTAGGGGAAAACCCCTAAATAAATTTCACAACCCCTTATATTAATTTAATATTCATAATTCCATATAATAATTTAATATTCATAATTACATATAATAATTTAATACTTAATTATTATTTAAGGTTTAATAAAAGAAATCCCCTAAATTAATTTAAATTAATTTAGGGGTATTTCAAAACTATATGAAGGTCCCTTGGCAATTAATAAGATTGAGAGATTCCCCATAAGTAGGATTCCCCCTGAGTTTGCTTGTTAAGCGTCTTTAACAAATAATAGCAATAAGTGATTGCTTTTATGCACAGTAAGTGACAGCTTTTATGTTATACTGTAACCTTAGTAGAAAACTTTCTACTATGGTTATAGTATAACATAAAAGCTGTCACTTATTGTGCATAAAAGCTGTCACTTATTGCTATCAAGAAACAAATGATAGCAATAAGTGACAGCTTCTATGCACAATAAGTGACATCTTTTATGTTATACTATAACCATAGTACTATGTTCTGCTATGGTTATAGTATAACATAAAAGCTGTCACTTATTGTGCATAGAAGTTGTCACTTATTGCTATCATTTGTTTCTTGATAGCAATAAGTGACAGCTTTTATGCACAATAAGTGACAGCTTTTATGTTATACTATAACCATAGTAGAAATTTTTCTACTACGGTTACAGTATAACATAAAAGCTGTCACTTACTATGCATAAAAGCTGTCACTTATTGCTATCATTTGTTAAAGACGCTTAACATGCAAACTCAGGGGGAATCCTACTTAGGGGGAATCTCTCAATCTTTTTAACTGCTAAGAGATCTTCATCTAGTTTTTTTTAAAATGTATGATGCACCCCACATCAACAATGTGTGGCTAATATTCCAATTGGCTGCATGCAATCTACAGACATTCATGTCCAAGTGTTTGAAGATTCTCAGACCTATTGATGTTCAAAACTGAAAGAAGATGCGAATCCAATCGAAACTGAAGATGGAGAAGTGCCTAGCTTCTCCATCTCCATCCATAAGTCATGAAACTCATCAACCGGGCGATCTAGTACCACTTTATCTTCATATAGTCCCCATGCACCATATAATGACTAAGTTTCCTCTTCTCCTCCTCCTCATACAACTATTCTAGAAAACCATTTTCTTCATTCAAGGTCATGAAGTGGGCCAGTAATTCGTTAATCTCCACTAGACTCTACTTCGCGGCAGTCTCACTTAACTTTTTAGCCAATTTCTTCAACCTCTCTATTTATGAGTTCTCATTCGTCCTTTCATCTGTATCTGTCTCTGTCTCTTTTGTATCATGCTTTTCTTCTTCTATCTCTTTTGTATCAGTAGAAGAATCATCATGATCATCGGTACTTCCATCTTCAACAGAGGTAACAACTGTCTTAGTGAATTGGAAATTTCTTCTCAGGTACGTATTATAGGTACTTTTGTGTTTGAATTGGTGATTTTAACTATTTGCGCATGTTTGGATAAGTTTAAATGGTGTACTTAATTGCTTTTATAATTCTCGTGTGCAGCTTGTTGATTTCTTCTCAATACTTATTCACAAGCCGATCTCAAGTTTGTCAAGGAGCGCGCACACATGTGTTGAAAGCACTAAATTGATCAGAAGAAGTCATGAGTCATCTATCTTTTCTTTTTTCAAATGGTTGTATTGTACATGTTATGATCGTACTTGAACCATTTTTAGTAGTTTTGCTAACTAGATAGTTACAAATGTTGTAGTTGATCGATAGTACTACACTTAAGCCTATGTGCGCTGGTATAATATTAATGCAAACAAAGTACTGCTGTTGATCTATTATTTAAAATTCACCAGTTTGGTTGATCTAGTATATATAATGCAAACAGGTTGTGAATGACAATTTTGTGATTTAATTTTGTGTTATGCGCAGGGTAATAAATTGTATAAAAAATAAAAATATAAAAAAAGGACCATACAAGAAACGCTTATATGTATAAGCGTTTCTTATAGTCTCGCGCCAAATGTCATAAAGAACGCTTATCAATATAAGCGTTTTTTATAAAGCTTCATAAAGAACGCTTATATTAAACAAGTGTTTTTTATAGTCAGACATAAAGAACGCTTCAAGATGAAAGCGTTCTTTATGCCTCGTAGATTCCCGCCACCTTACACACCTTAAAAAACGCTTTAGCAATAAGAGTTCTTTTAAATTAATGTATAAAAAACGCTTATAACAAGTTTTTTAAGAGGTTCGACCATTTGCGTCGCTGGCATAAAAAACGTATATAAAACGTTCCAAAAGACAAATAAAAATGTTGTTTATTCTTTTTTTCCAGCAGTGTTGGGGTATTTCAGCTGACCACGTCGGGGTTGGACGATTCTTGAAACTCCCTCTAAGTGGACACAGATACGCGTAGATAATAAGCTTAGGAATTATGAAGTTCATGTGACACTACCCAAGGGGTCGTGGACCGTAGTAGTCCTTCGTTGTTAAGACCGCTCTCCCGCGGTTAGCTATAGACATTTGGTTATATGTGCATATGTGCACTGTGGTTATGTGATGTTATCATATATGATACTTGTTGGTGTGCACTGATTATGCTAGTGTGTGATGACTGTTATGTTGATTAAAATTAATTACTGATAGCTTGTCGTTAGTGACTGTGATGCCACGAATGTTGGCTACATGCTAAATATACACGTGATACGTACATGATTGTGATACTATATCAGAGTGATATACACATATAAGTATAGAATCTACCGGGACTTGATCCCTAGAATGAAATAGTTCGAGGATACCTAGCGGAACTTGATTCCTTAGGGCTATGCAGGTTTAGGAATGCGACTTCGGGACAAAGTCCCTTTTTAAGGGGGGTAGATTGAAATATCTCAAATATTAATTACCTTTATTAATAATAGATTAATTAGATGAAGATGATTAATGAAAGGTTAAATATCTTAATATGTAAAAAAAGAACAATAGAATATAAATGATCTTGAGGAGGTTAAAAAAAAAGTTTATCTAACCATAACTGTACATTTTTGTATAAACGTATGTTCGGGTTAAAAAGAGAATCGTTAAACACCTTAAATAGAGAAACTAAATATGAACAATGATATTATATACTACACATAATGTATAATGCACAAGGAAGTACATAAAATAATAACAAGGACATTATTAAAATGGTATGAAAATAGTGATCGTTACTTTAAAAAGATGTATTAAGTAAGTCTTATTATTGATAATGTAATAAATATAACGATCATTTTATATGGTTTACTAAACCTCGTTATAGCAATAAATATCCTTCTAATTCAAAATGGTATGCTAGAATTCATTACATATGTATAAACAAATTTCTTTATGATTAAAGGACTTTATTTAAATTGTAATGGAGTATTTGTATCATATTTATAAGGTTTTAAAAGGGGTGTATTAAACCCTAAACCAATCTAAATAATCCTAAAATAAAATAGGAAATAATATAAGGATTAATTGGTTGAAGTATACTATATGGAATATAGAATATTAAAGAATATATTAAAATAAAACAATAGTTAATTGATTTGATTATACTATAAAATATAGCCTTAGATTTAAGAGTATATCTAAAGAATAAATTAAACAATAAAAGAAATGATATAATTTGTAAGGTAATAAATGATATAAAAAATATTAAAAATAAAAAAAACTAAAAAAACAAGTATTTAAGCCTAATTGAAATACCCCGAACTTAAACATAAGGATTAAAATTAATCTAATACGTATTTAAGGGCCTAATGGTACCTAATTAATGCTGGTAAGGAAAAATAAATCCAAAAGAAATAAAGAAACGCTTTAAAAGCGGAAAACGCTAAATAAGCGTTAAATAACCATAGGAGGTATGAGACCTCAGTTAGAGTATTATAGGGATTCCAAAGGTTTAATAAGACCTAAATAGAATATGGGAACAACTCCCGAGGAAAACGGATCCAAACAATGAATTAAAACGCTAATAGAGCTTTAGAGCATGTTTTTCGAGAAAACCTGAAAACGTGACTTTAAGTGGTCAAACGAACCCGTAAAAATTATAAATCATTAAATAATAATTATTAAGCATTTATGGGAGCTTAATAGCTAATAAAAATAATTAAACGAGGAAATTCCGGAAAACGGGCCCGGTTAGTGAATAGTACCTAAACCGGGTAAAATAACGAGCGTTTCTGTAAAAGACGAAAAACGCTCCAGCTAGTATACTGTAAGGGGGCCGGTTTTTAAAGGGTTAAACAACCCCTCCCACACACACATGTGACTAGTTAACAAATAAGTAAGACATAAAGCAAAAAGTAAAAGTACAAAAGCAAATAACTCTCTCTCACCTCTCATTCCCACCTTTCTCTCTTCTCTCTCCAATTTCTCCCTCTCTCACCGTCTCCCTCCTTCCTCTCTTTGCTGGGGGCGATTTTTGGAGCTTCTTCAACAACAACAATGGCTTCTCCTCTTTCTCCACATGCTCCATCCTCATGTAAGCTCCAAATGTAAAAATAATTACATATTTGTAATCCCCTCATTCTCCTCTACATTTCCCTCTTTTCAAAATTCGAAAAGGATGAGTTTCATCTCCATGGGTTTTCCCCATTCAAAGAGAAAATGGCACCAATGTAAAGCTTGGAGTCTCCTCTTTCCAACAAGGTAAAAATCTACATGAAAAACTCATGTTTCCCCCATCTCCTTTCATAACCGATTTTTACCCATATTTAATACCTTGTTTTCTCTCTCTCTTTTGAGCAAAATATCAACCTAGCAATGGTGGTGGATTCACCTTCTTGAACCAAGGGCAAAGACCCCTTCTAAAACTCTCCAAAGGTAAACCCTAGAAATCTTGTTTTAAGCATTTATATGAACTAACATTAATTAAGGGGTTGGTATATTAATTATAGTTGTTTTTGTTCATTGGGTGATGGGAATGGAGTTTGGCAACTCCATTCCCCACATGGCCGATTTGGGCAAGAAAGAAAGAAGAGGAGAATTGGGAAAAGAATGAAGGAATTATAAGCTCAAGGTAAGAGCTCTTTACTAAGGTTAATTTTTATGCATTAGAGCAATGGAGTGGGTAAACAAGTAAAAGAACCTAAACTATTGCATTGGTATTGGAGCTTATGAAGTTTTGAGTATTTGGGAACTAGTGAGTAAATTGTAGGCCTTAGAGCCAAGTACATTGTGTATGAGTATTAGTATTGATGTTGATGGAGTATTGGTGTATTGGGATGGATTTATATTTTGTATGTGTGCTGGTAGAACCCTTGTGGTTTGGCTAGATTAGGAATGAGTTTGATGAGAAAGTGCATATGGGAGCAAGTAAGAATTATAGGGGAGACTATGTCGAATTTTACCTAGGAATTTGAGGACTTAGATACATTTGGAACAGGTTTTGGAAAGTTAAAATGAGTGGTTTAGTAGCTTGTAACAGATTTGGATAAGAGGTTGTAAATGGGATGGAATTAGGTTGTGAGTAATGTATTTTGAATGCTAGGAGTAACATTAGTTGAGGAAGTAATGGAGGTTAGAAGTTGAGTGATAAATCGGTAGCATGGTAGTGGAAACCAAAATCTGTAGCAAAGTGTAAAAATGCCTTGGAGAAGTTAGGGAAAAACTAGTGTGTAAGAATTGGTAAATGAATGTTGGACTTGGGTATAGATGGTACAATTGCTTGGAAGTGAATTGGCAAAGTAAGAAGAGGTATTTGGGATGCTAGGAGTGACATTGGTAGAGGAAGTATTGGATGATAGAAGTTGGTTTAAAAATCTGTAGCAGTGAAGAAACAAAATAGGTATAAGTGCTGGAATGAAGTGAGGAAAATTGTGTAAGTGGATTGATGGATTTGGTAAGGGATTGGTGGATGAACTAAGGCAATTTGGAGGGCCTAGGTAGTGTTTAAACATGTGGGATTACATGTAAGAAGATTGGAGAAACAATGGGTAAAGTATAGGACTGAAAACAGAAGTAAAAATGCAAATACTGGGCCGGACCGAACTTGCGACCGGACTTGCAAGTTCGGTCGAGCCCAGATTTACAAAGACGGGAATGCTTCTGGAATGGACCGAACTTGCGACCGGACTTGCAAGTTCGGTCGGACCAGAAAAATTCTCCCGTCTGTAACCTACTGGAATCGACCGAACTTGCGACCGGACATGCAAGTTCGGTCGGCCAGAAAAATTTCCGTCGAGTAAGCTACTGGAATGGACCGACCTTGCGACCGGACTTGCAAGGTCGGTCGGGCTAAAATTTTCCGTTAAGTAACTCACTGGAATGGACCGACCTTGGGACCGGACTTGCAAGGTCGGTCGGCCCTGGAACTTTCACCCGATGTAGCCTACTGACTTGGACCGAACTTGCAAGGTCGGTCGCAAGTTCGGTCGGGTCAAAACTTACAAAAAAAAAAACTATAAGACTATGGTTAGTATGTGTATGTATGTATATGTATACCCACCTATACATACGTGCATACATATGTAAGTATACCATTGTTAAGCAATGAAAAGTAAGTAAATAAAACGTAAGTAAAAGAATGTGAAGACTTAATAAGTATGAGTTAGGAAGCGTAAGGGTAACCGAATCAAATTACTGATAGTTAGATTAATTGTTCGATTGTATGTAAATCATAGGATTTGATTTGTGAACACCGGAGGAACATTGGGATACAAGTACAACGGTGAAAGGTATGATTTCTTCATGCCCTGTATCCTAATCTGGTTACCCCGATTTGTGTGCTTATTTGATCACCTAATAAGATAAATGCACGAATCGGATTATATTGCACCTACCTGTGCTTGTTTACATTGTTCTTGATATTTGTCTTGAACAATAGTTTGTATAATTCATGAAACATATGAATGGTGATGATGTGTATTGTATTTTGTAGCGTACTTGTATATTGCACTGTATTTTGTACGGATGTGTATATGAGCTTTGCATTGTATTATTGTGGCTTGAATGAATGACTTCTGCTAATTCCTAACCACCTAACTCCTAACTTAAGTGAGTAAACCGGAATGAGTAGAAGTCCGATATAGCTTCGGCCACGCGTGAGGATGCGGAGTCACAAGAGGTTGGCTGCAATTCCTGACTCTTAAACTGGTCCGCGGCCCAAATCCCTTAAATGGGTAGCATCCCGGATTGGTGAGTCAAGTAAATCCCGGAGGTGGGACGGTGTAGTCCCCAGGGCCGGAGGTCCCGACGACTTAACTTGAGTAAGAGTAAGAGTAGTAAGTATGGATCCGTAAGTATGTATGAGTATGTATGCGTATGTTTGAAGTAACGAGTAAAAGAGTAATCTCCACCCGATTAACCCGGGTGGACTAATGAAGCTAACAAGAATTGTATATTGTGCATGTAATGTATATGTATGATTCGGAAAAGGTAAGTATGTATTGAATGGTTTATGTTGTACTTCTTGTATGTAACGAAGCGTATGTATGTGTGTATGTCTTATGTACTGTATTGCAATATTATGTATAAGAGCATGTATGCATGTATGTTTGAATGAAATCAACCGCATGTATACGACCAAGTGGTCGGCGTACCCTCACTAGTACGCGGGGTATGCGGTTATCATGCTCGGCGAAAGCTGACCCCTTCGGGGGACATTTTTTAGTGTGCAGGTACCCGAAGCGAATATGGTCAAGGAAGAGACCGGAGGCACATCCTTGTACTTAGAAAGTAAGTAGTTGTGAGAAAATGGGTAGATGTAGACTCTTAGAGAGTATGTATGAACTTGGAAGAGACATTATAAACGTATAAGGATCCTAGTAGACTCGGTTAAGTATATTGTAATGTATGGATTATGGAGGAGTAAGTATTGAATGGAGCATTGTTGTATCTGATTGATGAATGGAGTATGTATTATAGATGTGTAGTACTCGGGATTCCGGTCCATCAGACCGATGCTGTAAGCAGTAGTAGTAGCCTTGTTAGCCACGTGGGTGGTTAATGGCATTGTATCACCCATAGTATGTAAGTAAGTATCCGCTGCGTGTATCTGACGTGTAAGGAGATTGGACGGTAAGCATGTATTAATGGTAGGGGTGTTACAAAAAGTGGTATCAGAGCGAAGTATCGCTCTGATGACTGGAAATACCGAGTTAGGAATACCGAGCTAGGAATTAGAAGCTTAGGGCTAAGGGCTGAGTGATAGCATTAGAGATATGCTAGTTAGGAACTACCGGTGAGTACCGGATACCTACAATACCAGTCCCGCCCGCCGCAAACCCCACTGTATAACTTGGGAAAGGACGCCAGAGAGAAGAAAAGCCTTCTCATACTCGGGGAAAACCCGATCTGGCAGATGTGAAGCAATCACACGGTAAACAAGAAACGACATATGATAGATTCCAAGAACTGGAAGTCCCAGGGATGGATCCCGGTTGAACCACAACACCGCACGTAATAGCGGTAGGATGAACACTCCAACCACGAGGAGGCTACAACTTACAACAGCATGGGGCGACGTGCTTAGCAGTCGCGACACCTAGCTAGTAAACCAAGAGCAGGAAAGAAGCACTCACCGTGCAACGGAATGGAAAAGGGAGCAGTAACGGAACCCGAGACACAAGTCTACGGGATAGTGATACTTGAATAATGCCACCAACGGTATGCTAGCCGACTAAGGACATAGTCGGAAGCGGTTAACTCCAAAACTATAATACCATTAAGGTTGCAGTACCTGGCCAATATAGCTCAGACAACTACAAGAACAACCATGAGATATAATCCAATAGGACTACAAGAGTAGTGCCTAAACGAGGAAGGCTCAGTAACCACCACAAATGTGTGGGAACGAGCCACAAGGAACGACACTAAACCAAATAGAACGGGAACCTCCAAGGAGTGGAGGAGTACCCAGATCTACGACAGCCATGTCTAGACCACCAAGAAGCTACCTAAAGGAGCGAGTATACCAATTATAGATCAATAAGATCGAGGGAAGCATCAACAAGACTAACAAACACAAATGGAAACCATACCGTGATCGGTATAGGATTACTCAAAAACCGCCAGTACCACGCACTTGCTACGGCAAGTGCAGTAAGGACATGAACATGTAAAGGAACACTCACACGTCACAAGTACATAGTAATGTACGGTGACCGTAATGAAACAACCACAGGATCACACATCCTAACAACCAGACGTATGAAACCTTGGGAAGGCTTAACGGCCGACTACTGTACTTACCAGTCAGCGAGAAGCTAGACTTGGTCAAGACCTCAAACATGGCTATGCCATGAGAGATTTCTTTTAACACCGAACCATATTTTAAAACCCAAAAATTTTCTTTCAAAACCATAAACCTTCTTTTAAAACCTTGGATTTTAAAACCAGACCAACAACATTACGGTGAGTATCAAAGAATGATACAAGAGGAGTTGACAATAGAATACTTCACCTAGGCGTGTGGCGAACACTACGAGTGTACCCGTTACGGGATGTGGGACAACCGCACTCCGAAGGAGCTTGCGGGCCCGACATATAGTTGGGTAAGTGGTAACGTGTCAATATGGTACCCCACGTATGTATACATGTAGTGTGCGACACACGGGAAGTAGTCAACTCCGTTCTACGGACCATGAGTGAGTTCAACCAGAACAGCTGGACACCTCAGACGATCAAGTATCAAGGAACTCAGAGAATCCATCTGGAGATGAGGAATAAGAACTAAGAAGTGCAACGAGCACATACTAGTAAGTATAGACGTTGGATATGTCTCAAGGACATCAAACGAACACGTGATAGCTGGGAAGTACACCCAGCCTAGACACGGTAAGGCAACCGCCTAACGTGAACACCACGATACTCAATAAACGGGACAGAGTTCCCAAGGACAATTACACGATTACCACAAATATAACCCATCATCGGAAAGGATACTTAAACCTAGTCTACCCAAGGACGGGAGACGCCATAACCCAAAAAGGGACAACTCAAGTACAATACCGCAAGACGATACAGTGGACAACATATCATAAACGTTGCCGGATGTAATGGCATAATTTAACGACACCCAGGAGCAAATCTTGAGGGTGACTGGATTAACAACAGCCAAACCAAGCGTCAAGATAAGAATACAGGAGCTGGAACGAACACTCGGTTAAGACACCGAAGGGATTTCACTTGACAGGAAATACCCTAGGCTACAAAGGCACTGATCAGCACCAGATTGCCTAAGAGTCTCCTATGAACGGAAGCGTGATGCCACAGTGGAAACATGTATAAGCAGCTTGCGAAGAGCATAGCTTGCAGCGATACGGCTCAGA